>JAJPUD010008090.1:30168-95452 GCA_023553655.1 Myrmecobius fasciatus | reverse complement strand
AGGTGTACAATGAGTGGGTTTTATCTTTCTTTGATTTTCTGTTAAAGATGCTCACCTCACCCCTGTCCCCAGCCCTTGGCCCCGGCCTGCTCTCAGACAAAGGTGCCCGGAGGGCCAGCCTAGCTAACGTGGCACGTACCGGACTGAGCTCAGTGACGTCCCACTCGAGGTACTCGGCCACGTGCATCATCTGACTGATGATGTTTTCCAGCTCCTGCATGGAAGAAAACAAAAGCTGATAAAGCTTCGGAGGGCCACCCTCCAACCCCCAATAATGTCCAATGTCAGATGCCTTGATCCCCTTCACTGTACAAATAAGTAGCTTTCAAAGGACACATCCAATAGTAATGTCCCTGATCTCCAGGAAGGGGAAGCCAGAAGGAGGACTGACCTCTTGGCGTGGCAGTCACACCAGAGAGAGCCCAGCCCCCCACTCAGAGCCCTCTGCCATGGGAAGGAAAACCTGGTCCCCGAGCCCGGCTGAGCACCTCCAGGAGATGAGAACGTCTCCTTCCCATCTGGCTTTGACAGGCAGGTGGAGGACTGAGAGAGAAAGAGAATGATTCAGGGAAACTGAGGCAGCCTTCACTTTGGCCGGAGCCTTCAAAAAAAGGGGGCTGTGCCCTCTTATCAGTGACCGGAGTAATCCAGCCTCCTGCATGACTGACTGGAGAGCAAGCTTAAGCCAATACCAGCGTTCCACTTTGCACTTCCACTTCAGCCAATTCCTTTGAAAGAAATGCTTTGAAAGCAAAATCTGGCCAGGGAAGATGAAGTAATTGCCCAGGGTCACACCTGCTCTATGTATCAGAGATGGCACAGCTTCTTGACTCCAAGGACTACCCTCTACTCCCTATTTCAGACTGTTGCTACTACAGCAACGATTGCAGAAGTTTTTATCATCTTGAGGTTGAAAAAGCATTAGGAAGTTATGAAGGAAAAATTCTGAATATAGTTGTTAATAATTGAAATTGACAACTTCTATTTTTACCCCCAGTTCTCTTTTTTTTTTCCTTTTGTGGAAAGCCATTCTTTATAAGAAAGATTTTTTAAGTAAAAACTAATTTTTGAATTTATTTTTAAGTAAAATTTGTACGCAAATCACTCAGTAGTAGACTAAATTTCTCCTAATAGCATTTTATGTCACTGTGGTATAAAAGCAGTAAGTGTATTTTTTTTAATTTTAGGGAGAATTATTGACATCTTTCTGTAATATATGAGACTGGTGATGATGGGACAGGTTCAGTCTGAAGACCCAAGAGTGGGTTTATGGCTTTTGTTTTTTGTTTTTATTTTTTTATTTGATTCTTTTAATATTTATTCAATTATACATTTCTCTGGTTTTGGCCTGCCAGGTGACTTCCATCTTCTTCCCAAACTTCCTCCGCTTACAAAAACTGCAAACTTTGCTTTAACTGAGAGTTTCCGAGTTGCTGTGGTTAAATGACTTGCCCAGAGTGTCACAGCTAATGTAGGTTAGAGAAGAGCTTGGATCCAACTCATCCTGACCATGTATGTAATACAAACTTAATGTCTCTTGAATTACTGCCAAATTTAGTTCACTCCTTCATGTGAAAATGGTGAAATGAAATAAAGGAATTCTGTCTTCCTTATTTTACGATTGAAATGACCAGGATTTGCTGGACAGAACCAATATGGAGGAGTCTGAAGAGCTTCAAGAATCAGCTTGGCCTATGTACCTTCTCAGAAGGGATATCTACTCAGAGGGACTCTGACAGAGGAGAAAATGACATAACCCCCAGGGGACAGTCCCTCTCTGCCATTCCATGTCTGTGGCTTTCAGAAAGGGTCAGGCTGCTTCAAATGGCTCCCCAAAGATGTATAGACCTGTGGCTGAGTCTCCATTAGAAATGGGAGGACAAGGATATTCAGTGGCTATGGGTATTGTTGACTGATTCTTCTATATTTGCACAGGGCAAGGTTTCCCTTTACTGTGTCTAAAAACGAAACAATTCTGCATCCTATAGAATCATCAGGACAGAGACAATAAAGTCAGAATTTTTTCTTTTGGCTGAGGCAATTGGGGTTAAGTGACTTGCCCAGGGTCACACAGCTAGGAAGTGTTAAGTATCTGAGACCAGATTTGAACTCAGGTCCTTCTGACTTCAGAGCTGATGCTCTATCCACTGCACCACCTAGCTTCTTCTAAAGTCAGAATTTCAAAACAACCTGCTGCACCACAACACTGCTGAATCATAGAAGATGAAAATTAGCTGAGATAATTGTAAAGTCTGATGCTATGGTTCAAAAAATCAAGTTCCCAGCTTCATGAAAGGGGAGGCAGGGTTAGACAGAGGATTGTTTCCAAAAGACCCGAGGCATTTAGTGGATGGAAAATATTTGTCCAACATGTGACAAAGCAATTAAAACAAAGGTCATATGATATGGACTCCATTAAAAGAAGGAGGTTTTAGGTTCAAGTTCCCATGGTACTCTGGCCCAGTTTTCTCCCCAAAGCCAAAGAAACAAACAAACAAAAAAGAAAACCTCATCTTTCTGCAAGATGGAATCCCCTTGGGGTTCCACCTCAGTATCACCCTCTGTCTCTCCATTCATGAAGGGTGGGGTCTTCACCAAAGGAGGATGGTCAGGGCAGACTTTCTCCATTTCTCACTAAGCTACACTACTTTGGAGGCTTTCTCGGCTTCCCCACCATCATCATCTTCTCTTTCCAGCTCTCTTTTGTGCTTTATTTTACTCTATTGGTCCATAAGTTCCTTGTTTTTCTTTTCATGTATCTATATCTTCAGAGTCAAGTCCAATACTTGGAACAGAGAGGGTCTTTAATAAATATTGATTGACTATTGACCAGTTGGCCAGCATCGGCAGAATTATGTTCCATCCTGAGTACCACATTTTAGGAAAAATACTGATAAACTGGAGTGCATCTAGAACAGGTCCAGATAGTGTAATGCTTTATATATATATATATGTATACATATATATATATGTGTGTGTGTGTGTGTATGTGTGTGTGTGTATATATATATATGTTTATATATATACATGTATATATATATATATATATATATCATATGAGGACCAGAAGAAATAGCCAGTTAACCTTGAGAAGATTAGACACCATCTTTGGGTATCTGCAAAGCACAGAAAAGAAGACACTTGTTCTTGACTCTGGAAGGTAGATGAAGGATCATTGAATGGAAGCTGCAAGTAGGCAGATCTAGCTTTGCCGCTAGGATAGGAACACAAAAATACTTGCGAATGACTAAATATACCCACAGGTGGAAGGAGGTATCACACAACATGGGGGATTCATCCTTGTTGAAATTCTCCAAGCCAAAGTGGAAAGCCCAGCTACCAGTTTAGATGTAGAGGACATGCTCTTTCAGGTAGCTAGTCTAGATGGCCAGTGAGATCTATCTGAGATCCTTTCGATTCTGTGCTATACAGGGGGCAAGCAGGAGACTTAAAAGCAAAAGCCGTTCTTTGTGATTCAACACTTTGAAGGTCATTTCTAATGCTATTCATTCATATAATTTTTCAAACTCTGTCTTGGAATTTGACTGTAACTATTGCTATCATGGGGCAGGGCAAAGCCTTAGACCCAGTCCAGCAGGATTTGTGTTCTGGACATATGCAGAAAAACACTAGCCCATGAGAATTCACAAACTTTAAAGCTTAACAAAGAGTAAGAAATTCATTCATGACCTGGAGGGGCAGGGGCGGTGGGGAAATCCTTGAAGAAAATGTTCGAGAAAATAAATGCTTGTTGGCAGCAAGTCGGGAGCCCTTATTCCTCATTTGGCCTATTCCTCATTCTATCCTATGAAATAGAAATGGATGTGACCTG
This sequence comes from Myrmecobius fasciatus, assembly GCA_023553655.1. NCBI lineage: Eukaryota > Metazoa > Chordata > Mammalia > Dasyuromorphia > Myrmecobiidae > Myrmecobius > Myrmecobius fasciatus. The sequence continues at coordinate 91,620 of JAJPUD010008090.1, read as the reverse complement.
GGAAGATCACATCCCTTCCCTAAGCCTCAATTTCCTCATCTGTAAAAAGAGGAGCATGGATCACAATTGCCCAGGTCCTCCAGAGTTGTAAAGTCAACCATACCCCTTCCCAACTGGAAAAACACAAACTCTAAGACAGCCAGGCACCTCAAGAGTGATGACCACTGGAAAAATTTCCTCTACTTAAACATCAAAAAAGTCCACAATTACAATCAATTCATAATTATAGTCATTTCCCCGAGCCAAAGGTTTCCTCTTTCCTTTATTAATGGCTTTGATCTCTCTCCAGAACCACTAATGTGCCATTATCCTCCTCCTTCCTTACACAAAAATGTCTCCAACTTCATTTCATTGCTAGTAAAAGTCTATCTGCGCTCATCAAGGGGATTGACAGGGAACGATGGGGCCAACTGGCCAGTGAGGTAGGCTTTATTGACTGATGTTCCATTGATCAAAATGTCGATTTTTTAAAAAGTGGACTTCTGCATCTCAAAATTGTCATAATCCTTCATTTAATATTTTATTAGCATTTTAGTCTTCCATGGGATTAGATGGGATACAATATCAAGGATTTAGGAAAGATAAAGTTAGGTCACCTTTACAGTGAACAGTCAAGTGGAGTCTCAAAGGTTTGAGATCTCCAAATTGAGGTTTAGGTTCCTAAAATGCTGGATACAATTTGGGGATAATCCTAATAAACAATCATTTTTAACATATTTGGAGGTGACATCACCTGAAGTCAGTCTCTCTCTCCCTGTCCCTGTCCCTCCCTTCCCCTCCCCTTAAGTCTCCCTCTTCCTCTCCATTTCCTTCTCCCCTTCCCACGTCTAAGTCTTCTTCTCCTTCTATCCTCTCCCTCCCTCCCTCCCTGCCTGTCATTGTTCCTTTCTCTGTGTCTCTCTTTTTGTCTCTCTCTGTCTCTGTCTCTCTCTGTGTGTTTCTGTTTCTATCTCTGTTTCTTTTTGTCTTCTCTCTGTCTCTCTGGGTGTGTTTATCTGTCTTTCTGTTTCTCTCCTATTTATAAAATCTTATTTGTCTCAAGTAACTGGAGCTTACAAAATATAGATCCAGAGCCAACTCTTATAGTTTAGGGCTTGATCTAAGCAAAAAAAGACATTCATCTGGTATTATCCCCCCAAATACATAATTGGGAGCCCAGAAAAGACTTGGAATCAAGAAGATGACTTCAAATTCTGCCTTAGGTGCTTACAGCAGAATGACGTTGGGAAAATTCTTTACCCACCTGTTTTCCTCCTCTGTTAAATAAAGAAGTGGGAACGTTTGGTCTCTACAGCCTCTCCCAGCTTTAAATCTAGCTTCCTAGGAAGCTTGGGTCAGCTTTCATTTTCTACAGTAGTTATTTCTTAAGACAAGGAGTCTGTTCTTTTTTTTTCTTCTTCCCAAATGGCATCATCTTCTTTGAGTTGTATAATTGGTAGACTCCTCTCCTAATCAGCCTCCTCCCTCCTTTGAGCTCCGATTGGGAAAATGCTATACGGTCTCATGGAATTAATCCAGTTCCAATAGTTGCTTTCTTGGACCTTTGACCCAAGAAACACAAGGTTACATGGAAATGAGAAAAAGCTAGTTTTCACTGATTAAACCCGAACGTGATACATTACCACCTCTTGGGAAAGAAGCTTTTTGAAATTAGCCAGGAAAATTTGAAGAGATAAAAAATGTAATCACCGAACTGTCCAGGAAGCCATTGCCATCCGTGTCGTAGAGGCGGAACATGACTGAAAGAAAAGAGAGGAGACATTAGGGAGGAAGGGGAGCATCCAAGAGGTCAACTCAGAGCTGCTCATCCTTCCCAGTGAAGGAGCCTTTGTGGCTCTCACTGGCCAAGGGAGAAGCAACAGCGATTGTAATCAGAGAAGATTAAAGAAGCAGTGACCCAGCATCTGCTATCTCGCATAAAATGGAGAGACTGCTGGAAACATAGAAAGCATTGTAAAAGACAAAGCGAAGATGGCAAAGGGAAATGAAAGAAGAGTTTCCCCCCACACACAATTTTCCCATTTTTAACCATTGGATAAGATTGAGTTGGCTGGTTTGAACAACTAACAAATCCCTCACTCAATAAATTGTCAAGGAAGCTTTGAGAACAGCTTCTGGGCCCAAGCATCCTGGTGTATGGACTGTTAGATTTTTACTTTTACTGCTCCTACATCTTTCTTAATTGACAGACTCTTGAATCATTCAAGTGCTACAGTGAAAGCTCCCCCAAGATATTCCTTTGGTTACTTTCAAGTCTTTTACTTTGTATAAAATATTATTCAAAATTACCTCAATTAAATCAGTAAGTATAACCAACTTTTTCCCATCACAGAAATTTCATGGCTGCTGTTAAAACATAAATCAGGAGTCCATTAGACATCCCCCCTGCAAGCCCACTAGTAAACTCACTAGTTGTTCAGCAAACATTTTCTACACAGAGCTGCGATGATTCACTGATAACCGAACTAGACTGAAGCCAACCGCTTCAAAGCTAAGGACTTCTGAGACCTTATTCCTGTCTAGTCAAAATGGCCTTCTGTCTGGAGTGGGCAGCTGAAGCCAGATTCCCCTGGAGAGCTAAATCTTGGAATAGCAGTGCTTTAGAAGCCATGACTGTGGGGATATTTGTTTTAGCATAATAAGTGGGAGGACTGGTAAACAAACAGATGGACTGACAGGAGGACTTGAAGAAAGACAGACAGACATTTATCAAAAATGGATACAGGAAGATTCAAGTAATCTTGATCCACTTATAAAAAGCTGTACATCATTATGAAAATGCATTCACTATAGAAACAACTGGGACTTCCCAAGTACATTTATTTACACGAGCAAGAAGGATATTATTTATTTTTATTATGTCTCTTGTCATTTCCATGTATGACATTTTCCCCATTATTCTTGGGAGTGAAACCAAGTCTCTGGCAACTCAAGCTAGTGACCAGTCAGGGAGATTTAGATCTGAATTTGCCTCTCTTTCACTCTGCGTGATCCTCGAAAAATCACAAGTAGTCCTTGCCCTAAAGACTAGAAATGATGAAGAAGTCTGTCTCAGCAAAGTGACGCCATTTTCCCAAACCCTTGGTCATACTTCCTGATTTAATGGAAGCCGCTCTGAATAGTATTTTATACAATCTAATGTGTTCGAAAGTAAGAAAGTGCTTTCTTTGGGGAGGTTTCACTGTAGCACTTGAATGATTTGGTTGCCTGTCAATTAGAAAAACATGGCTAATTTAGCTGTAAAGGTAAAAACCAAACACCATCCATACACCAGGATGCTTGGGCCCAGCAGTTGATGTCAAAGCTTACTTGACAATTTGTTTAGCAAGGGGTTTGTTAGCCATTAGAACTTGCTAACTAAACCTTATCCAGTGATTGAAAAATGGGAAAAGGTGGGTGGGGAACACTCTAGAGAATGCTACTGAATGCCTGCTACATACAATGTAGATTATTTTGTGAATTTTAAGATTCATTCTTTCATTCGCACTGGGTTTTTTTTTTTCTTTTTTGCTAAGGCAATTGGGGTTAAGTGACTTGCCCAGGGTCACACAGCTGAGAAGTGTCTGAGACCAGATTTGAATTCAGGTCCTCCGGACTTCAGGGTTGGTGCTCTAACCACTGCACCACCTAGTTGCCCCTCACACTGGGTTTTGTCTAAATTAAAAAAGATCTTTACCAAGCATGATGACTTTTCCAATATAGAATAATTATCCGGCTCATCATATTGCTTACTTCAGGAGTTATTCCAATGAAAGTCTCAGTAAGTTCACAGAGGATGAGATTCTATCTCAATATTTTTGGGATGTTCATAGAGAAAAAAAAACTATTTATGAACCCAGGCACAAAATAGTGTTCTTCTGATTTCTTGAATATTCAATATGGATACACCTCCTTCAGTATTTCCTCCATCTCCCTTGTTGCTGCTATTCAATAATTCTCATCAGGGATTGTGTGGGCAAAAATAGAGTGGTTTTTCATTTCCTTCTCCAGCTCATTTTTATAGATGAGGAAACTGAGGTAAACCAAGTTAAGTAATTTGCCCAGAGTCATGCAGCTAGTAAGTGTCTGAAGCCGAGGTTTTCCTGACTCCAGACCTGGTGCTTTGTCCACTTCACCCCTTCCCTCCCAGCTCTGTTTATAAGCATATACATAAAGACAGAGCACATCCCCATACAAAAGATCATGCATAATCATGTGTAAACATATATGTGTATGTATATTTAAACACTGCACGTATATGTTCATATGTGTACACATACAGATATAGCATGTATATACAAAGGTGATGCATGTAAATATTTGCAAATGCATCAATATTTAATCAGGTAGACATACATCAATGACATAAAGAGGAAAGATATATTCCTAGTTCTCCAATATCTTCTATGACGTCTTGTATAATTTTAGTCAAATCACTCACTTTGAAGTTAGCTTTGCCATCTATAAAAGAGGCCTGGGGGAGGAAAATACCCTATGTGACTCTCAGGACCATTGTGAGCCAAGCATTTTGTAGAGTTTCAAAAAACCCATGATGGTATGAGCTACCCCCCATCTTCAATAATACTGTCTTTAACTGGGTACAGGTAAAAAGAGTCTGGGTTCTAGTAGCTCTCCCATCTAAATGCTTTTGTATTTATTTGAGGACTCTTGCACAGGTGCATGAAATAGCTGCTTCTTATAGGTGCAGACAAATGCTTAAATTGTAATCTCCGGAGGGCTCACTGAAAATAGCCTTGGTACAGTTCCAGGTGCAAGTAGTGATGCCATAGGGATGGAAGATAGCTGGTCTTGCTCTCTCAAAGTCAAATTTTCCTTGGATCTTGATTCTGTCTTACAACACAATGATCTCTCCTCTCAGTTTATCTTTTGCAAGCATATCATCTATTCCTTCATCCAAGTCTTTAGCAAAGATGTTGAAATGAGAGCCATTTAATGGAGTACTGTGATCGCCCAAGTGTCCAAATCATCAAGAACTTTTCTCTTCTGCAAGTCTGATGGCCTTCAGTGAATTCCAGTGTCTCTTATGGGAAGGTTTTTATCAGGTGGATTTTATCAGGTGCTAATATAGACAAGATGAGAACACCTTCCCTCCATCCCATCATCTTTGCTCTTCCTTTCATATAGCATGCCAGGGGGTGAGGAGGTAATCTTGTAGCCATTAGGAGATGAGAATGAAACATTAGGCCATCTTGGACAAGTCCCATAATTTAACTCAACTGCAAAAAGCTATGATTAGAGGAGACGATCTTGTTCTGATTTGCCCAGGTATCAACCTTTGGGCAGTGGGCAGACATAGATGCTGTTATTGGCTTCTTTCTTCCTTTCTTTGGGGCTAGTTGGTTTGCATTCAATCCCTCAGTCTTTTAATGAGAGGGAGAATAATATCTCACCCTTTTGCCTACTGGCCCTCCACTATGGTAAGTGATCACACAGAGCAAAGATATATGAGCATAATTGTTCAGCAACTTAAGCCCCAGACGATCTTCCACAAATTTGTGGGGGGTTTTTCTGAGCATGGGTGACCCAACAGTGGCCGGAGATGAATGTTCTCAGCTTTGGCAGGAATCTTACGATTTTAAGAAATTAGGACAGCCTTAGAAGGGGCGCCGGTTTCCTAGTAGCAGATCTCTGACTTCTTGAGGAAGAAAATGATCAATGTCATTGCAATGAGCTATGCCTGCTGTCCAATCTGAAGTCGTGGACCTTAAGTGAGCTACTCAAGTCTATACATAAATAAGTATACATAAGCTAGAAAGATGAAATCTCCAGGAAGTAGTGCACAAATTATTCACATATTGTTAAAGTGTCAAGTTTTGATCCCATGCTCAAGGGCAATACGAAGGATGAATTACTATTTCATGGTTTAAGGATTTGTCAGTGTATGATTATGTATCTTTTGTAATATAAGTATTTCTTGAGGGTTGAAGAGGAAAAATATGAAATCATGGAGGAGGGAGATGCTAATGATGACGAGGAGAAGAAAAAGGAGGAAGGGGGATGAAAAAAATAGAAAAGGAGGGGAAGAGGAAAAAAGGAAAAAATGGAGAGAGGAAAAAGGGGAGGAAAAGGAAAATCTACTTTGACTAACGCTAAGCTTGAACAAAATGCTATATAAAGCCAGACCAGCCAAAGGAGAACACTCCATAACTAGAGGAAACAAGTCTGCAAGAGTTGAACTTAAGAAAAGACTTGAAAATATATACAACAAAGAAATCTTTCATGTGTCTTTTGTGTATCTGCTTTGTCATATGTGAAAAGTTAAAATAAGGATGTTTTGGGGGGTTGTTAAGAGAGGAAGTGTTGTCTAATAGACAACTAATAGAATGTTCAACTTGGAACCAAGAAGATCTGGATGCAGATTATATTTGAATTCTTGTTTTTGTCATTATGTCTCTCAGCCTCAGTTATCTCCTCTGTAAAAAATGGGATAACTTTAGTCCCTATACCACCAGTGATCAAGGCTCCCAGTGTAAATCCTTCAGAAAGAGTAGATGCTCAAAAAATACTTGTTGAATGAACAAATGAATTAATGAATAAAATTAATTTCTAGGCAGGAAATATACATCCACAAAATGTATTTTTTTTAAAAGCCTTTCCTTAGTAATTGGTCTGTCACCATTATGTGAGGGCAATTATTATTACATTAAGTGATGAGATTAAAGTAGTCATTTAAAATCTAATGAAAATCTCCATGGGAGGTAAAGGAAGTGGAAGAAGTTGTTTAAGAAAAGATTTTAAATACAGTGATGAATTAAAATGGGAATAAAAGAAATGAAGGGATAGAAAAGATAAAAACACATGGCAAATAGCCAGGGATCTGAAACTTTTGAATCTCAGAATCCCTTTATACTCTTCAATATTATTGAAGAGCCCAAATTGCTTTCTGGAGTGTATCTTCTACATATTGATATTTTCACCATATTAGAATTTTTTTTAAATTCTAAGTGTTAGCACAAAAATAGTTTTAACTCCACAAACTCTCTGAAAGGGGATCTCTTATCCTAAGGAGTTCCCAGGTGACATTTGGAAAGCCAGTGAGGAAAGTACCTGAAGGATGATGCTGAATCAAGAAATAGTAAGAGAAAAGGTTAAAAGTATTATTGAAATGGAGAGGGTAGAGTTGAGGAGGCTAACGGAGCTAGTGGAAGAAGAATGATACCGAGGCCCTGGCGATACAGAAGCACAAGATAATTGGAAACAATATATTGAAAAATGAAGCCTCATTTGGTCAGATGACCGAGAATAGACCTGAAGGTAAGGAAAAAAAAGCAAGATGACAAGATTTAAAATGAGAAGGAACCTGAAGGTTGCTAGCCTCAAATAAAGGCAACAGAAGCCCAGACAGAGGCAACCATCTGTCTGAGTTTGCCCTGTCAATGAAATGCCAAGGTCTGAAACAGCTCGGCCTCTAGAGTCAACCCAGGGTACTGGGCCACGTGGCTTCTTCATGGGCAAATTAGAACAGGGTTTTTTTTTTTTTTTTACTTCTTCATATGAAACAATTTCCCGATTCTTCCTCTCCTTACTTTCTGCACATAGTATATTCCTCTTTTTCATTCTTCAGTGTCCTTTAGAGAGATGGCAGAGAGTTTGTAAAAATGGAAAGGACGATGAGACTCTGCTGAAATGCATTACATTGGAGGATTTACAAGTACTAACACATACTTAGATCGCCACACACACACACACACACACACACACACACACACACACACACACACCAGGTCCTTGAAGGAAAGAAGATAAAGATGAAGTCATCCAGCTATGTGGCTCTTACTTGGCTACAAGGGTGAATGAAACTTCCCCAATCCATAGTGTAGCTATTGTCGCCCCCACTAAGATATACTCCTGGGCAAAATCCTCATAGAGAATTGAGGAGGATGGGGACAAGAGAACCCCACTCCTTCCCAAAATGAGAAAGGGAAATTATATTTCTATAGGGATCATCCACCAGGAGGCAAATCCACCTTCCCCAAACAGCAAACCTATCATGGTTCTGCCAGATGTTAGAGATACAGAAACAAAAACAGAGCGGTCGCTTCACCTGAGAAACTCCCATTCTATCCCGACTTGGACTAGACACATCGTAAGATCCTGAGGTTCCTTCTAATGGGCTGCAGAGAGAAGCGGCTGCTGTCAGGGGACTCTGGGATAAACTCTGTTGGCAGGATATCGTGGGCATCCAGAGATAAGCCCAGCACCAACTTTAGCAGATGTGGGGGCGTGCTGCATGTGGCAGAGAAGAGCATCCTCCTGGGGAGTGTCAGAGATACACTGAGGCACTGAGCTACCTCTAAGCCACAGGCTAAGTAAGCACTTGTTACTTCCAAAACACACCAGCAAAGATGGACCAAGTGCATATTGGGTTGCACCGAGTCTCATTCTCCACCAGAGGGAAACCCTTCTCCACAGCTGACCTCAAGATTCTCCAGCCCTCCAGGCTCATATAGTCTCTGTAAATGCTGAATAATTTGATCGAGTCCACGGGGGGCAGCTTTCACTGTGAGCAGCCATCAACAGAATTGTCGCCCCGATGTCTGGATTTTAGGGCAGCAAATAAAGCCATCACCATCCCTCTCTGGCCCACTGAGATGCCGCTTGCCTGGCACACACAAGGTGTTGACATGTGAACCTGTGAGGTAGCTCCCATTCCCAGCAAAGGGGGAGAAGGGATCAAGACACATGATGGACAGTATTCCTTATGGTGGAAACTGACTGACTGGCACATCAGAAGCTGGTGGGTTCCCAATGGCCACCCAGGAGGATTCCCAATGGCCACCCCAAACCTATCTGCTTCCAAAGGGAGGCTGACTTTGGATGACTAAGATTAGAGGGCAGATTAGACTTCAGTGCCCAGGAACTCGGACTGGGACATATCCCTATCCAACATGGATGCTTGGGCAACGGAATCCAGACCAGAACTGACCCCTTAGAGAATTCAGATCAGTCCAGCTGCCACTGGAAGGGGACTTTCTACTCGGGGAGCAGACTCAGGGCCGATCCAGCACAGGGAGAGGAGGGGTAATCAGCAGCAAGCTTTGGGGCTTTCAAATTATATATAATGATAAATGTGCTTTTAACTCCCTCTTGCCATCAGGTCCCCAGTCCCAGAACCATAACTAAGAAAAAAAGCTGCAAGAAAGATGCCTGGAGCCTCAGGCACTCTGGGTTTCCAGGACAACTGGAGAGATGGGGCTGAAAAAGTAAGTCCTCAGACCATCAGAAGATAAATTACGAAGACTCCTGGATATTAAGCCAGTGGTTTGGAGCCAGGATCTTTGTGACTGGCCACTGATTCCAGATACCACAAGGTCACTGCTATAAAGTAAGCTAATGGGAACATCTGAGAAGTTGATCAAATGCTAGTGTAAGAGAACTACCCTTCTAGTATCTGTTGTTTTGAGCTATTCCTGGTAATAAAACACTAAGGATGGAGAAGTTGATTTAGTTTGACTTGATTTTACTACCTGAAAGAGTAAGAATGTACCAGCTCTCTCTAAATCCATTCACCCTGTGATAAAGCTCTGATGGACCCACCCCAGTTATGTTACCCTTCCCAACTCATTGTATGAAATAGGTAACTTACACTCTAGTTTGTCTTCAGGTCTTCCTCGTTCAAGCAGAGACAAGTAGCAGACAATATCTTTCAGCTGGATAACTTGGGGTAAATGCAAACTGGCTGGAGAAGTATGGGGAGGAGTCACAGCACCTTTATTCATCCGCAAACCTGGAAAGAAATGAATCCATTTTGATTATTTTTCTGTGCTCAGTGTTTCCGGATGCAGAATTTAGAGTGGTATCCAATAGCTTGGTATGTGCAAAGACCTCATTAATGATTCAAAAAGCCTGGAGTAAAAGAGAATCAGAGATTAAATGGAGGAGCCCCCAAATTTGGAGAGCAATCAAAAGAACCTTGGGGCAGGAAAAATATGAACTATATATAATCACACTAAATTATAACCAATAAGGAAATGAGTGATAAAAACAAACTTATCTCAAATGATTCTGAGAAAGAACTGGGCACACTTGGCAATTTTGAAAAGGATTTCTTTTCCTTTTTTAGTTTAGTACCATGAAAATTACTAGCAGACCAAGAAAAGAAAACAGTCTTCTGAAGGGAAAAAAAAAAAAACAAAAACCTACTGCTAATGAATGAACACATTCTCCCACAGGGTTTGACAGAAGGTGTTTAAAAACAAAAATGAAAACATTTGGGGACCTGCACACAAAAGTAATATTCTGGCCATTGTTACATTAGGAATTACAAGAAGAAAGGTCTTCAAATACCCCCAAAACAAATGCAGTTTAAGAGTGGAGATCTGCAGAAAGGCACCAGAGAAGAATCTAGCTCGAAGTATACAACAGAAAGCTCTAAGTCAATAATGCTCCATTAAAGATGACGATATGAAAAAAAAAAAAAAAAACTAATTCAGAAAACAAAGTCACATCAGAAATTCTTGATATGCTTAACCACCCTAACAAAAGCCAAATCATATAGTGAGACTGAGATGCAACCATGGCAAAGAACAAAAGAAACAATTTAATATCAATCAAAAATGTTTCTGCATGGTCTTGGGAAGAAATTAAATAAGAGGACAGAAAGAACCCCTGAAGGAAGATGTGGAAAACTGCTAATTGTCTGTATAAGAAATCCTACATAATAGGATAAAATGAGAAAAAGAAAACTTTAACAGTGTTAACAAAATGAACAACAATGGAACAGTTATGTCAAGGGAGGTAATAAACTGAAAAACGGTTGAAGCCAGTTGAGATATACAATTTATTGGCTGAGTCACTTTCCAGAGGCAGATGATTGACTAGCAAATCATTTTAAGATTCTTCTCTGAGGTAAGGCTGATTTTTGCCTCCCCCCCTGCTCTGTTTCCATCTGTCTGTCTCTTTCTCTCTCTCTCACACATAACACATAGTATTTTATTTTCCACAATAACATATCAAAACAATTTTTAGAATTAATTTTACAATATTTTGGAATCTAATATTTCTCCCTCCCTCCCTAACTAACCTCCTCTCTTACTAGAATGGTAGGCAATTTAATATAGGCCATGAATGTGCTGTCATGTAGAATATCTTTCCATATTAGTCACAGTTATGAAAAAAGAAACAGATCAAAAGAAAAAAAGAATAAAGTTTAAAAAAAAACATGTTTTGATCTATATTCAGAATCCATCACTTCTTTAACTGGTTGTGTATAGCATTTTCTCTCATGAGTCTTTTATACTTAGCTTGGATCATTGTGTTGTTAAGAACTGAGTCATTCAGAATTGACCATCACACAATGTTGCTGATACTATGTACAGTATTTTCCATATTCTATTCATTCTATTTCATTTCTATTCTATTTTCTATTCATTTCACTTTGCATCGTTCATACCAGTCTTTCCAGATTTTTGTTTTGTTTCTTTGCTCCCCTCCCAAATCCACCTGTTCATCATTTCTTATTGCCCAATAGTATTCAATAACACTCATATACCACAGCTTGTTCTGTCAGTTTCCAATTGATGGGCATTCCTTTATTTTCCAATATTTTGCCACCACAAAAAGGGCTGCACATAACATTTTTGCACAAAAATGCTCTTTTCCCTTTTCATGATCTTTTTGGAATACAGGTCTAGTAGTCATGTTGTGCATGCACAGTGTGGTTGTCATAATTCCAAACTGCTCCCAGAATAGTTGAATCAGTTTACAAAGCCACCAAGAGTGCATTAGTATTCCACGTTCCCCATATCCCCTGAAACATTTATTATTTTCCTTTTTTTTTGTTTTTGGCTATATTAGTCAAATTGGTATGTTGGTACCTTAGAGTTGCTTTAATTTGTATTTCTCTAATCAAAAGTAATTTAGAGCACTTTTTCAGATGCCTATAGATAGCTTTGGATTCTTCATCTGAAAACTGCCTGTTCATATTCTTTGACCATTTATCAACTGGGAAATGACTTATGTTCTAATAAATTCAGTACTCTATAGATTTGAGAAATGAGGGCTTTATTGGAGACACTTGTAAAGATTTTTTCCCAGCTTTCTACATTCCTTCTAATCTTGGTTGTATTGTTTTTATTTCTGTGAAAGCTTATAAATTTAATATGATCATAATTATATATTTTACATTTCATAATGCTATCTCATTATACTAAGTGCTTATAGTTTGCTATTGATATTATGTCATTATCCATTGTCTCTATTCAACTGATTATGTGTAATATTCCCTCTTTGAGCCAATTCTGATAAGGTTCAATGCTATTAATCAACCTCTCATTTCCACCCCCCTCCATTATAATAACTTCATGTGAAATAATTTGCCCAGTTTTTCCTCTCCCTTCTTTTCGCACATACTGGAGTTCTCTCTCATCCCTTATTTATTTTTTATTGTCATTCCCTCAAATTCATCTTGCACCCAAACCCTCTGGTTATGTATATTCCTTCTAGTTCTACTATTAATGGAATAATTTTTCAGAATTATAAGTTTCATCTTTCCATGTAGGGATATAAGCAGTTCAGCTCCATTGAATGCCTTAATGTTTTCATTTTCATTTTCTCCTTTTTAAGCTTCTCTTAGATTTTGATATTGGAGATCACTTATTTTTGTTCAATTCTGGTCTTATGGAAGCTTAAAATCCTCCTATTTCATTGAATGACTTTTTCTCCCTTGAAGAGTTATGCATAACTTCACCCAAGATTCTTGTTGTAGTCCTAGCTCCTTTGCCTTGCAGAATGTTGCAGCTGCTAAATTCTCTGTAATCTTGATTGTGATTCCCTAATATGTGAATTCTTTCTTTTTGCCCACATAAGGAATTTTTTTCTTGACTTGATGGTTTTATAATTTAGCTATAATGTCCCTTCCAGTTTTTATTTTGGGATCACTTCCCTGAGGTGATGAATGGATCATGTTAATGCTTAATTTATACTCTGGTTCTAGGACATCAAAGCAGTTTTCCTTTATCTTTTCACGAAAGATGATGTCCATCTCCTTTTGATTATGGTTTTCAATGATTCTGACATTGTTTCTCATGGATCTAATTGTTGGGTCAATTATTTTCCAATGAGGTATTATACATTCCCTTGTTTCTTTTTCATTCCTTTGAATGTACTTGATTGATTCTTGATGTGTCATAGTCATTGCCTTTCACTTGCCAATTCTAACTCTTAAGGAGTCATTTTCCTCAGTTAGCTTTTGTACTTCCTTTTCCATTTGACCAATTGTACTTTTTAAGGAATTGTTTTTTTTAATGAATTTTTGTATCTCCTTTCCAATGTCACCTATTCTACTATTTGGAAATCCATATCTTTTTTTATGAAACTGTGGTCAGAAGACTTACATTTTAAAAAATATTTTTGGGTGAGGCAATTGGGATTAAGTGACTTGCCCAGGGAAGTGTTAAGTGTCTAAGGATGGATATGAATGGAGATCTTCCTGACTTTAGGGCCAGTGCTCTATCTATAGTCCCATCTAAGTGCCCCCTCAATTCTACTTTTTAAGCAATCATTTTCCTTTTCCAGGCTGTTGACTTTTCTCATAATTTCCTGGCATCACTCATTTCTTTTCCTAATTTTTCTTCTTCAGCTTTTATATGAATTTTAAGCTCCTTTTAGAGCTCTTCCACAAGTTCTTTATGGACTTATAAGCATTTCCCACAATTCTTTGGAGTTTTGTTGCCCAAAAGTGTTTTTACATTGCTGTTCTCTTCTGAGTTTGTGTTTTGAACTTTCCTGTCACCATGACAATTTTTTACGGTCAAATTTCCTTTTTGTCATTTTTTTTTTGGCTTTTTGTTTCAAATTTTGAGCTCTTTTCCCTGCATGAAAGGGGGGGGCTGTTTCGAGCTTCTTGTGCCAGGGACTGCAGGTGTTTGTTGTTTACCTGGTACTGTACTGATGTTGCCCTGAAGCCTACAAAGAGTTCATCTCTGGCACTATGCTGAGGACATGGGGTGGGGGATAATTGGCACTACTGGACGTCATAGGGTCTGGCAGCTTAGCTGGTGCTGAGTCTAGTGCTGGTGTCTGGTGACTGCTGAGGCTGGTGGGGTGTTTCTGTGTGTCTTCCTACCCTGAAGCACTCAGCTATCTGATACTGCAGGTTGTTTGTCAACTATGCTGAAGCACATGGAGGTTCTTGGAGCTGGAGTCTGTTCAATCTTTTCCCTCTGCTGAGGTATGTGCCGAGTTCTGGAGTTGGGATTTGCCAGCTCTATTGCACTGGAGCTCAGGATCTCCTACTAGTTTCCTGAGGTGGGGGGCTTGTTGTTACCTTACTGGGACACCTTTGGTCCTGCACTGCACATCCTCTTTGTTCTAATGACACAAACCGTTTTTGGTGATTTTCTAAGTTTTTGGCTAAAGATTTCCTTCTTCCCCAATTTTTTTCTAGTGCTACTGTTCCAACATATCTTGCAGGGTGCTATTTTATGGTTGTTTGGAGGTAAATATTGGAAAGTTATGGTAATTTACTGCTTACTCCCAGAAGTCCCTGTTGTGATTTTTTCTCTCTTGGAAGAACGATTTGCTTATTATGAAAAGATAATCAGAGAAGTGACTTTATAGAAAATAAGCTAATATGTATTTATGCACTTTATATAATATGCTCAAGTATTATTGTATATACACATATGTAGATATGTGTATATGTGTTTCTATGTATATGTATATAATCTATATACATATTAAGGAAAGGAACATATTTCCTTAAGAATAAAAATTTTGAATGCTGTCAAAAGTGATTTGTTTATTCATTAATTAGTGCACAAATTGCCTAAAAGCTTTGAAACATACTGCCTTTGTTGATTACCACAAAACTCTAATTCAGATCTATAATCAGATCTACACTCATGACTTATGTTTTGCAAATAGACAAAATGAATCCAAGTAGAGAGAGGATGCTAGACTATTTGCTAGCATTTGGTAACCATTAATTGAATGCCTACTATATGCCAGGTATACTAAGCGGTGGGGATTGAAATAAAAGTAAAAGGCAGTTGTGGTTTTCAAAGAGCTCACAATCAAATAGGGGGGCCATCATACAAATAATCCTATACAATGAAGATATAGATGGGGTGAATGAGAAATCATCCTAGAAAAAAAGCACTACAATTAAGAGGCCTGAAGAAAGGAGGCTATGGTAAAACTGCAGAGGTAGGAAGGTGCAGGTTATGGAGAGTGCTAAGTAATCAAATGGAAGATTTATAAGGGTGCTGGAAGCAAAGGCAGAACCACAGGAGCAGATTGAATAGGAAAAGGGAGATGAGGAATGACCTTCAGATTTCTTCTTCAAGAAGATTGATTGGAAAGTAGAACTAAGGATGAAATGGAGTGGGGAGAAGTTTGAAGCAGGGAGAGTAAGTAGTTGACTACTACAATATAATGGAGTCATGGAACGACAAGAGCCTGCACTGTGACAATGGAATAGACAGAAGACATAATGGGATATCTATAAATGAGAGATAATAGGAAAGTAAAGCCATAACCTGACAACTAATGGGATATGGAGGATAAGAGGCCATGAGGAGATGAAGATAAAATTAGGTTGTGAACCCCAAGTGACTGGAAAAACAATGGTAACTTCTAGCATAATGGGGAAGTTAGGAAGGAGAAAGGAGAAAGGAGAAAGATTCTGGGGGAAGCGTGGGTTTAGCTTTGGATATATAGAACTTAGGATGTCTACACAACATCCAATTTGTGATATCCAGTAGACAGTTAAAGGTGTGAGATAAGAAATCAGAAAAAGAATGGGGCTTTAAAAATAAATCTAAGAATCATCTTCATATCACTAATATTTAATCCATGAGAACTGATGAGATCACCAATGAAATAAGAGAGGAAGAGGAAGAAGAGGCTCCAGACAAAGACTAGGCAGAAAAACTAGAATTAGTGGGCATGTCCTGGATGGAGATTCAGTAAAGAAGACTGAGAAGGTGTGGCCAGAAAGGTAGGAGAAGAACCAAAAGATGAGCTCCTTGATACTTTGAACCTGACTGACAGGACCAAAAGCTGCATAGAAATCACTGGTAATTATGGACAGAGGAATTTCAGTTGAGAGATGAGGTCACAAATCAAAGGTCAAGGTTAAGAACTGAGTGAGAAGAAATAATTTTAAATAACTGATGGCTAGAAGAAGCACTTTATAGTGCTTAGAAATTATAAGTTGGGAAGGATGAGGGTGGATGGCACTTCCAAGACGACTGACCCTGAATGAATCACTTAATCAATAAAAGTCTCAGGCAACTCTCTAGGATCATAAGAGATATCTAGGGTACCCAGGTGTGCTGCTGGAAGGGGTCCCCACCTAGTACAAGCATATGTGTGTATATAGAGACATGTGAAGAGTTAGTGCTTTAGGGATGTGAGATTTAATCAGTGTATGCTGGTTACTTCTGATGCAGGGCACAATCCTGCTGGGCCTTGGGGCTTTGTAAAGAAACCTATCCCTTGATGGGCAGACCTTAGACATCAAGACTCATCTAGATTTGCCTAGCTGGCCCTCAGACAACGAGTAAACACTCCTAAGGAGTCAGGGGTGGGGGTGGGGGAGAGAAACCTGTCCTGAAAGTTTGCCATCTTGATGAGAACCACTAGTACCCACACCTGGCCTTTGACAACCCAGGACCTTCTTTTTGAAAAATGCATTTTCTATTAAAGCTTTTTATTTCCAAAACACATACATAGATCATTTTCAAGATTCATCCTTGCAAAACCTTGTGTTCCAAATTCTTGTTCCCTCTCTTCTCTGCACCCTTTCCACTAGATGACAAGTACTCCAATATGTATTAAACATGTGCAGTTCTTCTATACATATTCCCACAATTATCAAGCATTCACAAGAAAAATCAAATCAAAAAGGAAATAAATGAGAAAAAACTCAAAATGCAAGCAAATTACAAGAAAAAGTGAAAATACTATGTTGTGATGCTCACACAGTTCTCTCTCTGGGTGTACTAGAAACAATCTGGAATCAAAAGGGTATGCACTCCAGAATGGTTGGATCAGCTCACAACTCCACCAAAAATTGTATCAGTGTCCTAGATTTCCCACATCCTCTCCAACATTCATCATTATCTTTTCCTGTCATCTTAGCCAATCAAGAAGGGTTGTACCAATACTTCAGAGTTGTCTTAGTTTGCATTTTTTCCAATCAATGATGGCTTAGAACATTTTTTTTCATGTGGCTAGAAATGGTTTTAATTTCTTCATCTGAAAATTGTCTATTCATATCCTTTGACCATTTATGAACTGAACAATGGCTCATATTCTTACAAAATAGAGTCAATTCTCTATAAATTTTAGAAATGATGCCCATATAAGAAAATATGGATGTAAATTTTTCCACAGTTTATCACTTCCCTTCTAATCTTGTCTACATTGGTTTTCTTTGTACAAAAACTTTTAAACTTAATATAATAAAATTATCCATTTTGCAATTCATAATATCCTCCAGATCATCTTTAGGCACAAATTCCTTTCTTCTCCACAGATCTGAGAGGTAGAGTATCCTTTGTTCTTCTAATTTGCTTGTAGTATCACTCTTTATGTCTATCTAAATCATGAATCCATTTGGACCTTATCTTCATATAGGATGTGTTTCTGTGACACTAATTCCCAATTTTCCCAGCAATTTTTGTCAAATAATAAGTTTTTATCCCAGAACCTGAGGTCTTTGGGTTTATCAAACACTAGATTAGTATGATCAATGATTTGTGTGTCTTATGAACCTAACCTATTTCATTGATCAATAACTCTATTCTTCTCAGTACATCAGTGGTTTTGATGCCCTCTATTTTATAATATAGTTTTAAGTCTGGTATAGCTAGACCACCTTCATTTGTATACTTTTTTTTATTAATTTCCTTCTTCCAGATTAATTTTGTTATTTTTTTCTAGCTCTGTAAGACAACTTCTTCAGAGTTTGATTGGTATGGCCCTGAAAAAGTGGATTAATCTAGGCCATCTTGTCATTTTTATTATATGAGTTCGGCCTACCTATGAGCATTTGAAAGTTTTTCAATTGATAACATCTGACTTTGAGTGGAAAATGTTGTATAATTGTGTTCACAAAGTTCCTGAATTTGCCTTGACAGGTAGCCTCCCCAAAATTTTATATTATCTACAGTTATTTTAAATGGAATTTCTCTTGTATCTTTTGCTGATGGATTTTATTGGTAACATGCAGAACTGCTGATGGTTTATGTGAATTTATTTTGTATCTTGCCACTTTACTAATGTTGTAAATTGTTTCTAGTAGGTTTTTTTTTTCATTGATTCTCTAAGATTCTCTAAGTATACTATCACATCAATTGCAAAGAGTGATAATTTAGTTTCCTCTTTACCTATGCTAATTCCTTTAATTTCTTTTTCAACTCTTATTGCTCAACATTACATATGATACTTCCTGATAGTTTTAAATAGGTGCTACTGATCATTTTAAGGAAAACTCCAGTTATTTCTAATCTCTGTAATAAGAATAGGTGTTTGCCAAATGCATTTTCTGCATCTATTGAGAAAATTATATGATTTTTATTAGTTTGGTTATTGATATAGTTAATTATGCTAATAATTTCTTTAATATTAAACCAACACGACATTCTTGGTATTAATCCTACTTGGTCATGGTGTATTATCCTGAGTGTAACTTGCTGTAATCTCTTTGCTAGCCCTTTATTTAAGATTTTTGTATCAATATTCATTAGGGAAATTGGCATACAATTTCTTTTTCTGTTTTGGCCCTACCTGTTTAGCTATCAGCACCATATCAGTGTCCTAAAAGGAATTCGACAGGACTCCTTCTTTCTCTATTTCTCTAAATGGTTTGCATAGTATTGGAATTAAATGTTCTTTAAATGTCTGATAGAATTTGCATACAAGTCCATTTGGCCCTGGAGATTTTTTCTTAGGGAGTTGATTAATAGCTTGTAGCTTGTTTAATTTCTTTTTCTGAAATGGGACACTAAGTAATTTATTAAGCAATTTATTTCCTCTTCTGTTAATCTGGGCAATTTATATCTTTGTAAGTATACATCCATTTCATTGAGTATCAGATTTATTGGCATATAGCTGGGCAAAATGCTCCTGATTATTGCTCTAATTTTATTGGATGAAAAGTTCACCCTTTTCATGTTTGATACAAACAGTTTTGCTTTTTTGTTCATTTTGAAAGCTTGAGGCTTATTCTTAGGGTAAAGGGGAGATTGTCCCAGACTTCCTTTACAGGCAACAGCAGCTTTTCACTGTCCTGGGCCTGGTGCTGCTGACTTCTTTTCCATACTGAGTGGGTGTGGCCAAATTCCTCATTATTTGGGGGTTCAGGGGCTCACTATTTTGCTTTCTGTAGTTGCATTGGAGGTCTCATAGCTAGTTTACTGATCCACTGCTTTCTGAACCAGCACAGAGTAGCCAATGATTCTATATTTTGGCCAAGAGCCTCCTGGCAGATTCCCCTGTAGACAGATACCACTCTGCCCTGGGTCCCTGAGCTGCTCTTGCATTTGGCCGCCTACCCCCTGGGCCCAATTGAAATAGACCTTTTCTGAAGTTCTTCTAAAATATCTTCTGTTGGAAATGTATTGCACTCCAAATATTTGTGGGTTCTGTCACCCCAAAACCAGTTCAGAGGCTTGATCTGGTGTTGAGCTGAGGGAAGCCCAAAAGAGCTCAGACAAAGACCTATCTACTCTCCCACCATCTTGTCCCCACCCTCCTTCTCCATACCTTCATAAAGCCACATAGCAGGGCTGTTGTCAGGGAAATCTACCTAAGCATCCACATACAAGAGGGAGAAGATGGATGTACCAAACAGTACTCCTGGCTTAGCCTCTTCAGCCACATCATGGAAAACATTACATAATATTTTTCTAAAGTAGTTTCAAAATGTTTTAAATTATTAAATTCTTGACAGAGTAACTGAGTGCTCTATTCCCACTATTTTCAATAAGCTTGGAGTAATTCTAACTAAATTTTCTTCTAAAAGGATTTTAAAATGCTTAGAAAAACTCATTGAAAGCTGATGGATGAAAATCCACTAGAGTAACATAATGACAAACCAAGAGGAAGAGGAAAGTGGGAGGAAGGACATGTCATCTGACAACATAAGAGTGAGAATAAATGCCACATATTTAACAACTAGTCCTCAAAAAAGATGGGGATGAGGTCCCATTTCAGTGCTTTTTTTTCAGCTGGTCAAAGATCTCAAAAAGGATACTCTGATGAAAATGTATTTGTTTACTTCAGAAAGTGTTAACAGCTTAGCTACTGTCATTAGTCTAACGAGATCTTTGCTCCGGCTATGGTCCCCTTTCCAGGCATTCTTTAAGGTCACTAATTCTCAGCACACATCAATCCTTGCTCCAAATATTCTTTGATCTAGCAACAATAGATTTCTGGTTCTTCCTCGACCACCATGTTCCAATTCCCAACTCTGGGAATTTTTCCTAGGTATCCTCCATGTCTGGAATATCCAGTCCCATCTTCTCTGCCTTCTGGCTTCCCTCAAGGCCCAGCTAAAATACCTTCTTCCTCTTCAGAAGGGCACCTTCCCAACCCCCATCTCTTCATCTCAGTGCCTTCTGCCTGCAACTATGACCAGTCTATTCCATCTCTGTCTTGTTAGTTGTTTGTACATGATTTCCTTCAATTGGACTGATTGCTCCTTGAGAGCAGAGACTAGTTTTTCCCTCTCCTTGTATCTCAAGTGCTTAGTCCGGGTGCCTAGCATATATTAAACAGTTAATGATTGCTTGCTGAATTGACTTGTTGACTGAGTAGATGGACTTGGATTTATTGGAGGGCAGAGCTTTTAGGAATAAAAGTCTTGAGGGTGAACAGTTTAGGAAAAAAAAACAAACTTTTAGGTTAGGGGTGATGAGGGTCAGAATTCCAGTGTTACCTATTGGAGTGGCCATAATGGGACTAAGGCAAGAAGTGTCCTCCCAAAGCAGGGATGTGGAAAAAAACTCGTGCTTGTCCTTTTTGACCCAGAGATCAGAACTAGGATTAATGATCAATGTCAGGAGAATTTTCCCAACCATCAGAGTCATCCCAACTGGATTGGCTTCCTCCTGCTTGGGAGTCTTAGAACAAAGACAGGATGGCCACTTGCTAGGTGTGTTGGAGTAAGTAGCAGTTTTAGCTTGGACTAGGCTAAGCTTCCGGACATCCCTCCAAATTCTGAGATTCTGTGAGGCAGGAGAGCATCAAAGATATCTTGCACCTTCTCAGCATCACCTGGAAATGACCCTTTCATTAATGGTTACATATGGCCAATGCCTGCCTCCTGTTCCCCTTTTAACTTAGGACTTTATCTCCATCACAGCACTAAGGGGAGGGGGGGGGAAGACAAAAGATAGTTTATCTGTTCTTTAGGAAGGGGAACTTAGATTGGAATTGGAGTGACAAAAAGCAAACCAAAATGTACGGACAGATCAAATATAAAATAAATAGGAAATAATTAAACGGGGGAAAGCTCTAGAATGAAGAGGTTATCAATAGTGTCAAAGTTGCAGAGAAATCAAGAAGAATGAGGACTGAGAAAAATCCATTGGATTTGGCCATTCAAAATAACTTTGGAGAGGGCAATTTCCATGGAGTGATGAGATCAGGATCCATAATTTAAGGGATTAAAAGGAAAGTGAGAGAAGAGGAAATAGGAAACATCTCTTGTAATATATGAAGCACTATGCTAGAGATTACAGAATTAATGCATTTGTTATTCAATTTTCAGGGATCAAAAGTGGATTTTGGTTTAGTCACTACTTGAAAAGGTTTATGGAATGGGCTATTCAAATACACACACACACACACACACACACACACACACACACACACACACAGCTCTCCCATCATTACCTCTGAAAATAATGCCCACCAGATTCATCATGACAATAAAATATAATTAAATTGTCTGAAAAAAAAATGGTGGAGGGTTACACATTTTTTTTAACATTAACATTTAAATCTAAAAACCTATTTAAGTCTATAATGTGAAAATGAAACTGTTTTCAAGGAGTCTAAACCATAATAATTCAACAAGTGCAATAAGAAGGCCAAAGCTCTTTTTCTTAATCTTAAAATAATGTTTATTACCACCCTTAATTCATCTGAAGACTACCCCTTAACCCCAGGCTATAGAAGGCTAGATAAAACTGAACTGTTTCTCAATGCTTTGCTACTATTCCAATCAGGAATCCAGCTCCCAGAGAATTCTCAGTGGCAAAATAAACCCTTTTTTGCCATCTTAACTTGGAGACTGGGACTGCAAATTCTTTTGCAAAACCTGCAACATGGAATTGGAGACCCCCAATAGCAGTTAGGGTGTCTCATCCCTCACCAATTCCACATAAAAGCTGGTCCATGAGCATCAATTTCTTATATTTCTTTACCTTCTCAATCTTTATATCTAGCTCTGTTCTGCTTAGTTTTTCCAGTCATTCTTTATTGCCTTTTAAGGTGTGGGAATTGGATCCATTATTATTTCCTCCTAATTTTACATCCAATCCTACCTATTGCCCTGCACAGATGGATGAATAGGAAGGCATCCATGGCGATGATCTACATGTATTATTATCCTTATTTCCATTTTACCTCTGGCACCCATCACTGGCAAGCCAATTCAGAAAGGCTTTCTGAAGAAGTGGGATGCAAAGCCTACTCATCCAAACCCCCAGCTCTGTGATTTGATCAGGGCTGATAGGCCAATGTTGCTACAGGATGCTTGTTATCCAGAATCCCTTGAGACCCTACTCAATGGACTGGGGAACAAAAGCATGTTTTGGGAATTGAATCCAGCAGGGTTGGACTGCATCTGACTTGACTCTCACAGAGGCTCACTTCCTCATGAATAGATGAATGCCAGGAAAGACAGAGGTAGGAGGGGAGAGGCAGATAAATGTTAATAAATTAAATACTTGGTTCCTTCCCTTGGGCCCCCTGCAAGCCCACAGGAGAACAACAGCTGCACAACTTCTCAAAAGGTCATTGTAGAAGGCATAGTAGACCCCACATCAATTCCCTGGAGTCAGACTTTGATAATGAACCTCTCAAATTTCAGCAGAATACTTTGTTTATGTTCAAGTTGCAGCTCCAAAACTTTCTAGTTAAGAGATCTAGAAATTGGTAGCAAGTCTATTTACTCAATTAAGCATTTCTATCCTCATTGACTTTTACCAGTCACTCCACTTTTGTGACCAGAGTGGTATAGTGGGGAGGTGAAAGGGATTTCCTAATATTTTCTTAAAAAAGAAAAAAAAAAGTTTTGTGTTGTTGCTGTTGCTATTATTGTTGTGGAGTTATTTTACTTGTGTCTGACTCTTTGTGAACCCATTTGGGGTTCTCTAGGCAAAGACACTGGAGTGGTTTGCCTTCTCCTTCTCCAGTTTATTTTATAGAAGAAGAAAATGAGGCAAATAGGTTTAAGTGACTTGCCAAGGTCACACAACTAGTAAGTGTTGGAAGACAGACTTGAACTCAGAAAGATGAGTCTTCTTGATTTCAGGCTTAGTGCTTTATTCACTAAAATACTTAGCTGATTTTTTTAATGTTGCCATTTCCCCAAATCATTTCCATTTCTGGCTCCCTTTAAATCTTTTCTTTTTACAAAGAAGTACAAACAAACACAAGAAACCAAACTATTGGGGTCAGCCTACACTTTACATTCTGTACACATTACCCTTACCATCACCTTTCTAGTGAGGAAAGAAGCAGGTTTCTTTATATGTCCTCTGGAGTCACTGCTTTGATCAAAATTCCAATATTTTGTGGAGGTTATTGATCAACTCAATTTCCAGAGAATGCTGGAGGGGAAAAGATCAGGCTCCTTTTATGGTTAGGAAAATAATAATAATTTTAAAAAGATATCTAACAACTTTAAAAGGGGCATTTTAAACACAATATCCTCCTGTGATTTGGTATGATTGATCACCTCCATTTGCATAGATAAGAACAGCTCCTGGGAGTTGCTTCCAACATTTAACAGAAACCAGGCCACTTAGAATAAAAGGTCACAAAGAAAACAGAAGAAGAAAGAGTTGAAATGAATCAGGGGAAAGGAGTTTGTAAGGGATGAGCTCTCTCCCATATTTCCTGTCACCTAAGTTCTCACCCCCCCCAAGTCCCAAGGGGTTCTTTTCTCTCCCTTTCTACTCCCCCAAACCTATCAATTATCTTTTTTTTGTCTCATTCTATCTGCTCAGCATCTCTTGAATGCATTTTATATACACACACACACACACACATATGCACAGCCACATGATCACCCCTCTCATTACAGCCTTGACCACTTCACATCTGGACTACTGCAGTTACTACCTTGGAATGGGCCTCTCAGTTTCCAGTGTCTTCCATCTTGGATCCAATTTCTATTTCATTCCCAAATTCACATTGCTTAAACCAGTTCTAACCACATCCCTCTCCTGGTCAAAAGTCTCCAAGAACTCCCTAATTCTTATGATATGTGACGATTGATAATACGTAATGGACTTTAAAACCTTCCAGAATGTAACTTCCACTTTTCTCCTGCCTCTTTTCATCTGCTTCCATCAAAATGGTTCACAAGCATGGCTTTCTGGGCAGGAAATTCAAAATCAGACCTCAGAGGCTGAATGCTCACCCTTTCCACCTCCACAACACAGCCATGGTGGCCACCACCCACATCAGCTTCTCCTGATCTCTATAGTTGTTTTTTTTTTTTTTTTTTCCCTCTCCCTTTCAAAACCATTTTAAAAGTCTTTTAGAGTCTTTGTACTTTCACTTCAGGGCTCATCATTCATTACTGATTCCTAACCAAATATAAGATCCTGAAAGTTAGGGATCATTTCATTTTTTGTCTTAGAATTCCCAGCAGCACTTAATTTAGTATCAGATAGACATTTAACGAAACAGATAATTTATGAGGCATGTATGATGTCCCAGAAACTGTGCTCAACCCTGGGGATATGTATAAAAGCAACTAATTTTAGTAAAAGAGCTAAATTTTGGTGAGCAAAGGTATTACACAAACAGGGGGAAAATGCTGTGGAGATGGCAGGGATTGCCTTTAGGGTCCTCTGCTTGGCTAGATAAGGCAAAAGGTTTATCTATCAGACTCAAAGATAACTTGTAATAGAGTCTTCATTTCCAGTGGGATGAAGAAGATCAGGGAGTGAATCTTCTGTCAGCAGACACTTAGCAAAAAAGAAATATTTGTTGAATTTCAGCCAAGTTTTTGGGTACATACATTCAGTTGGCAGAAAACTGTTTTTAATCATTTATGGTAGAGGTAGGGTGATCAATAACAATGGCCGTGGTTAAATATGTTATGGCTAAAACTTGAACTCCTTTATGAAAAAGGAGCATCCACTACTAAAATTTCAGTGCAGCTTAAAAACGTTTTGCATGGATTACTACTAATATTTTCCTAAACTTGTAATAAAACCAGGTTACTTAAACTTCTGGTTCTAAAAATCAAAATTTTGATTATGTTAATATGTAAGAAAGAAAATGTGTGGTAAAATCTCTTTAAATGTTCAAGAAATCATCACTTTGCAAAGAAAAGATCGCTGTCGATGCTTCTTCATGAAGGGAAGGCTGCCCCTGTTGAGGGATGAGAAAGGGGATACAGTTCCTATTGCATCACCCCAAGAGCAAAATAATCTCTGGCAATCCAGAGACTCCAATCCTAGGAAAAATAATGGACGCTGGGGATGAGCCAGGAAAATGACTTCCTAAATGAAAACACTTTGAAATACTGACTCTTTTTTTCAAAAAACCTTTGTTGATAAATTTTCCAATAAATCTTGTTTAACATATGTTTTTGTGCTAGTATATGTGCTCTACTTCAGTCCTTGGAAAGATCAGCAACCCCCGTCATTTCATAGAAATGTCTCTTGGAACAGATATTAGTCAATCACTGAAAAATGAATCCTTTGTGAGTATCTCAGTGATGTGAAGAACTTAACTAAGGCTTGCATTTCCCCAATTATAAAGTATTCATAGAAACCTGGCATTTCCCAAACATCCACACAATCATTTGGGTCTCTGCCATATATCTCGTTATCGAAGGCAAGCTGTTTGTATACTACCATCCCCACTCTGGTTTCCTCATGGGGAACCTGTGATGCTTCTTCAGATCCCCGACTTTCATCTTTCCTTGGGGTGGAGGAGGGTAGGAGAGAGAGGGTAAAGAGACAAAAGAGTAAATAAAATCCAGAATAAGAGCTTACCCCCAGAGAGGAGGGGAGGTTTACTTTTGACCAAGGGACTCGAATGAGGGGCTTGGTTGCTAAAAGATGTGAAGAGATGAGCACTGAAATCATCGGGAAGCTCGGCCTCCAGGAATGTTTTCATGAACAGCTTGAAACCTTCAAAATCTATAGTCTGCAATGGAAGAAAAGATTTTTTAAAAGATAAACTCAAAAGTTAGTTGCCCACCCAATGGGATTACCATTAGAAACACTCAAATATGCATGAGAGTACATCCAGTTCAGGTTATGTGATGATGATTGATACTGATGATAATGATGGTGGTGATGACAAAGTCGAATTTCATTTCTACCCAGATTAGACTCACAAAATATGTTGCACACATTTTCACAACTGACCACAATGATTCTTAAGAGATAGCTAAGTGATGTATATTCATTCTCATTTTACCAAATGAATTCATAGAGGTCAACAGGAATCCCTAAGGCTACTCAACTCTAGGAGGGGTTTAGGACCAGCATTCTCTGTTTTCCCTAAGATGTGTTCCCAGCAGGGATATTTTCAGGGCTGCTCTGACAGTGTCATTGAGCCATCTCTGAACATAGCCATATATTCCTCCCTTCAAACCATCCTTACCATTTAATCAAGGCCTGCTGTCTATTTTGACATACCATCTTTTACTGAATGTTTTGAGTGTTTTAAAATAATGGATGAGTTTGTGATGGATTTGAGGTAGAGTTTCCAATGTTTACACACAATTAAGTTTAGAATTATTTATCTCTGAGGGAAAGATGTTTGTATTTCAGAGAAAGTAGTCAGTTTCACGGTTGAAAATCCCTAAACCATGCAAGTCAAGCAAATCCCAATGAGCAAATTGCCCAGTTGATAGCTTTGTATATAAACACACGGACATATCTCTACATGTATACAGTACTCAAACTCTTTCCACAAAAATGTTCCATCTATGCATTTATATAACACATATGCTTCTTCATGTCAATTTGTCATGTAGAGCTCAACCTTCCCATTACTCTCCAATGAACCCATGATGTCATCAGTTTGGAAGTTCCCTCCCTGAAAAAATGGATATAAAACATATTTATTTATTCTCAGTGTGTGCTGCTCTCAAACATGTCCTCACATCAATTTAAGAAGACGAGCCATCCACCAAACTGGAGGCCTAGAAACACTTTTTCCTAATATCACAAAGGTAACATATACCTGATGAATAGTAGGTGCTTTAAAATGATCTGGGAAAGAAAGTGGCAAATCACTTGGTTGTTTGCCAAGAAAAACCCAAATGGAGTCAGGAAAAATTAAAGGAGATCAAAATGGATGAACATAAATGCCTGAAAACTGACTCCTCATAAGCATGACATACAACCTCATAGTTGACAAGTGGCCAGCCCACCAAATGACATATTTCTTTCTTTTTTTGGAAGATAATTCTTCCTTAGTTATAACTAACTTTATTGTGGCAGCCTCCCCATTGCCTTCCTAGTAACAGCAATAGCTGCAATTGCAGTAAGTAGTAGTAATAAAGTAGTAGTAGTAGTAAAGCAGTAGTAATAGTAGTAAAGTAGTAGTAGCTGTAGGACCAAAGTAGCAATAGGAAGTAGTAGTAACAGTAGTAATAAAGTAGTAGTAGTAATAAATATCACGTTAAGGTTTGCAAAGCATTCCTCAAATAGTATTCCATGTGATCCTCGGGGTAGCCTTAGGAGGTAGATGCTGTTATTAACCACGTTTTACAGATGAGGATATCAAGAGATATCAGGGTTACACAGTCAGAAAGTGCTTGAGGCTAAATTTGAGCTTATGTCTCCCTGAGCCCAGGCCTAGTGCTCTGTGCACTATACCACCAGCTGCCTCTTTTCCTCTTCAGATACTCTCATAGTCTATGTTTTGCTTCCATAGAGAAATACTAGTAAAATATCAGGGTTAAGAAGCTTAGACTCATTTAAAATAACTTTTCCATTCTCCAAAGACACTGTAGGTCACTTTCCTTCTTATTCAACTCTGGGTCCAACCAGCTCTTGGTATAGACAGACTGATGGACAAGTTCTCCAGGTTGTTCATTCAAATGCAAATTATAATCTGGGCATAAACATTCATCCTCTGCTTGACTTTTCATGTAAATTCTCAAGCCAATTTCCTTCAGTAACTCATAAATCACTGGTAAGATACACCTCCAACATTGCAGGATTTGATATTAGCAGCATGTCATTCACCAAAAAGAACATCTGGAGAGAATCATCCACAGAGAATCACTCTGGGCTGGAACTCGTACATCCCAAAATGTGTCTCCCTGTTTTATTCTTCATTTCCTGTACATGATGAGAGATTTACCGAAAGACATCATTTCTTTTGTTTTATTATTCATTGAATCCAGGGCCATTTTGATATGTGCTTTACACATTGGAAAAACAGAACCTGTAAGGTAAGATTTTGTTCTCCTGGGTAAAATGATTTTTCATATGCAATAAGCACATTGGGATCTTCTTTTCTTTTTGGTTTTGAGTTATGAGATGATAGAAAGGTAGTCCATGATTGGATCTCCTTGCTCACTCTTTATACCTTCTTTTAAATGACATGCATACAATATATAAAAATAAATATGATCCTCAACGTAGTCTTGGCCAGCAAGTTAACCAATCAATTAAAGAATATTTGTTAAGTTTATGCTATATGCCAGGCACTGTGCTGGGTGATGAGGATACAAATACAAGGAAAATGATCCCTGTTCTTGAAGAAATTATGATCAAGTTAAAAAAAAAGTGAGGGGGAGAAAAATTTCAGCAAAGACATCATGTTGTCATTGTTGTTTGTCCTTCATTTTCGTAGAGATCCAGGGACGTCATAGGGTGATGTCTTGATTCACTAATGAATTGGACTTACGTAGTTGTGGAAAGTTACAAATTTCACCTTCCCTTCTGGTCACTGAAGTCTCCTGGCAAGACCAAGATCAAGACAACTGGAGAAGGCCTGGGATGCAGTAAATGACTGTTCTCCATGTCTGACCAAGCTCTAACTACTTCCACATTGTTCTCATTGACTCTTTCCACCTGGAGCAGTCTTCACATGTTTGGGGTAGACATCCCTCTAACCCACTGACAGCTTGGAGGCTCATCAGTTATTCTCAACTTGAGTTAATCCGTTTGGCAAGGTGATTTTGCCAGGGGGTGGCTGCTGCACATGCTATGGCTTCTTAGAGTCACGTGCCAGACAGACATCAAAGGTGGATGACCATCACTGAGGATTCAGCTAGCCTTCACATCAGAGATGCTAGTGTTCCCTGAACACCCCTTATGCCAGAAGGCAGCTAAGTAGCACAATGGATAGAGCACTGGTCTGGAATTAGGAAGACCACAGTTCTAACTTTATCTTAGGCACTTGCTAATTTTGTGACCCTGAGTAAGTCACAAAATAACAACAGCAAAACCCATTTGTTTCAGTTTCCTCAACTGTAAAATGAACATAACACTTATTAGGCAGGGTTTCATGGATATCAAATAAGGATATTTTAAGGCATTTATCTTATTACCGCTTTGGCTGTATCCCACAAATTTTGGTATGTGGTCTCATTATTGTCATTCTCTTGAATGAAATTAGTAATTATGTCTGTAATTTGCTGTTTCACCCATTTATTCTTTAGGATAAAATTATTTAGTTTCCAATTGGTTTTTGGTCTATTTTCTCCTGGCCTTATATTGCATGTGATTTTTATTCTGTCATGATCTGAAAAAAATGCATTTATTATTTCTGCCTTCCTGCATTTGATTTTGAGGTTTTTGTGTCCTAACACATGGTCAATTTTTGTATAAGTTCCATGGACTGCTGAGAAAAAAGTAAACTCCTTTCTGTCTCCATTTAATTTCCTCCAAAGATCTATCATACCTAACTTTTCTAACATTTTTTTACCTCCTTAACTTCTTTCTTATTTATTTTGTGGTTTGATTTATCAAGTTCTGAGAGAGGGAGGTTGAGATCCCCCCCATTATAGTTTTGCTGTCTATTTCTTCTTGCATCTCTCTGAACCTTTCCTCTAGGAATTTCCATGCTATACCACTTGGTGCATATATGTTTAGTATTGATATTGCTTCATCATCTATGGTACCCTTTAGGAAGATATAATTTCCTTCTTTGTCTCTTTTAATGAAGTCTATCTTTGCTTTTACTTGGTCTGAGATCAGGATTGCTACCCCTGCTTTTTTTTTGTTTACCTGAAGCATAATAGATTCTATATTTTAAGGCATTTATCACAGTGTCTGACACAGTATAAATACTTAATAACTGTTTCTTTCCCTTATTATTTATTTTCTTCCTTCTTTCATCCCTTCCTTCCTTCTTTCCCTCAAGTTTTACTCCTCCAAATTTCCATATTTCTGTTGGGGATATCGCCATCCTTCCAGGCACCTAGGCTCCCAACTTCAGCAGTTTTGTCCATAGCTACCAGAACTCACCTATCACCAATGAACTGTTTTTTTAATGACAACTATATCAAATGGTCTCACATTTCCTTCATCTCCTTTCCTTTGTAGGCACGGGGCAAAGCCAATATCCCATTGCACCCCAAATCTAAACTCATTGAAGCCATATATTTGGTCAGGGGATTCCTCACCTCAGGAAGAAGATAGAACCTGAGACATGGGCTTTCTCTAGCCCCCATAGAGCTCTAAGACTGCTTGGAAAAACCTAAGCCTTATTTGAAGATGCTTCCAGTGGTTGTCAGTGAAAAGATTCAGATGTGACTAGTTGATTAATTTGTCAATTGCTTGAGTTTTTTTTTTTTTTTTTTAGGGTGCAAGCACTATAATGTTTATTTTATTTTTTTTTATAAAAAAAACTCAATTTTTTTTATAAAACTCAATTGCTTGAGTTTTGAGAATCTAATGGTGGCTTAAAAATATAAACAGGACATGACAGATTTTGTCCAATCTGCTATTATATGTTTTCTAAGCAGCAGCCTCAGACTTGTGAATGAGTTATTCAGGGAAACAACAAAAGAGAGGCTGAGCAGGGCTGAGTGACTGTAGGGAGTGATTGGGAACTGCTGCCAAGCCCATCCCATTTCAGATCACGTGCCCTGGTTCTCAGTTATTTAAGTCCGACCATCTGGAGCTTTTTGTATGGATGGCTCTGTCAATACCAGAGAAATCATAATATCTTAGATTTATACAGCATTCCCAGTCCATCCAAGTAGCTTAGAAGTGAATTAAAATAAAACTCATCTGTCTAGTCTTATTTTAATAACTTCTGGCTGCTACTTGCACATTTCTCTATGGTACTACAGAAGAAATAATTTTCATGAACCAGATTGACCACATGCCATTCAGTATCCACTTTAGTTTTTATAAATGTGCTCCTAGACACCAGGGCATGAGTGATCTCCTCAGTGTACATAATTCCTCCAGTGATGTGAATAGCAACCCATTCCCTTCTGCCCAACTCATGAAACTAGGGTCCAAGTCTGCCCCTATGATTCCTTTTGGTTCTCCTTGTCTTTCCCTTGGTATCATAAGCTTTCGTTCTATTACCTCTTCTTCTTGCTCCATGATTCAGGCCATCATGAAGCCCATTGGCTATTTTCAACTGCCACTGGATGCTGGCAGTGAATTTCTGATATTTAAAGGACAGACTAGAGATGGGAGATGGCATTTCCTGAAAAAAATGGCCACACTACTCATCTATCAGTCTGTTAACTGGGAAGTTTTCAGTAAAGACTGACTCTGTGTCAGGCCAGAGGACAAAGAAAGGATTTGCTTTCTTTGTTACTCTGAAATTCTCATTGATATACCTTTCTGCTTCTAGGCACTGAAAACGGGCCTAAGGGCATTCTCTGGAGTTAGGGCTGGCCTGATGAGGACAGGGCAGACAGAGGATCCACCTGGATAAGAGGCAGGCTCATCACCAGGTATCATGTCCTCTGACTCATTCAGAGAGAAAATTTTAAAAGGTTCTCATCTCTTAGGACTTTATATGCCAAAAAAGCAATCTGCAGGACACTGCAGGGCTGCTACAGAAGAAGATTTTGGGGAAGAAATTAAATGTCAGAGTATGAACTCTACAATTTCAATCCTTAAATTGGTTTTAGAAAATGAACTTGTCAACTGAAAATGTTTTTCCTGGTTCAGTGGTACACAGTGATGTACACCTTCAGCATTTAACCATCACGACTTTTCTCAAAGGCAATTAAATGTGCTTTTCTTGATAAAGGATGGCAGAAGGATATAAGCCTTCTCCTAAAAGTGATGGGGTCGTGAAGAGGCAGCTCTATGGTGAATTGCAACCCAATCAACCATATGAAAGACTATCGTTGATCACTAATAATAAGAAAACTGCTGATTACAATAGTACTTGGGGTTTTATTATGCTAGGATAACAGACAAACATCAAATGAATCAATCAACAAACATCCAGTGTCTACTATGGGATTAACCACAAACCCAGTCAGTGCTGAAGAGGATGGGTCCCTCTCACAGGACTTGCTTCATTAAACAATAATTCATTCAAATCTTCCCACATTTCTCTGAATTTGTCAGATCTTCATTTTTAGAGTGTCATAATATTCACCCTAGTCATTTCTGCCATTCCCAAATCAATGGGTACCATCTTTGTTTCCAGTCCTTTGCCCCAATTTTGCAGCGATGTTTCTGGATATGAGGTCATGTCTTGTCCTTGGTTCCTGGGTATTCTTAGCTGTGGGATCTTGATCAAAGTATAAAAACCAGCCAGTCCCTTTTCACAATAATTTTGGATTGTTTGGACCAGGTAGAAATGAGTATGGAGTTGGATGTCTGCCTTCAGTCTTCAGAATCCTTCATGACACTGCCTTTTCAAGAACTCAGATGAGCTCCAAACAGAAGTAATGAGACCACTGTTGCCAGTACTGGTAAGTCACTCCTTCCTTTATAAAATGCACTGAATTATTCTCTGAATCCCAGTTTTAAGAGTTTCTGAGGATTTAAATTTTTTATGTTAAATGTACAGTGAAAGTGATATGAAGGATGGCATAATCCTGATTTATGCATTGCGTTTTGACATCTGTACCTTGCCCCTGGTGCATGATGAGCAGAATTATAAGAAGAATGAAGGAAATCCTGTCCAGTCATCCAGATAAGGGAAGAAATAGTTGTCATCTTTGGTGATGAGGGGCTGACAGATATTATGGCTAAATCACTCCTTCACTTAGGGAGGCAGCGTGGTATGCTGGAAAAGACACTATATTGGTCATCAGGAGGTTCTGCTTAGGAAGCAAGGAGACAGAGATATTCCTTAATCTCTATGGATCTCCATTTCATCTTCTGTAAAAAAAAAAGTTGGTCGGGGGCTTCCATGATCTCCTTGTTTTCTTGACCTTGAATACAACACTATTGTCTACACGAATACACACCCTATGTGTCACTGTCATTGTTGAGAGGAGGGAGTACTTTGTGGACAAATGTGGAAAGGGAGTAGGAAATATATTGTTTTTCACATAGGAAATTCTCCAAAGACAGGCCATTAGAGTGAGACATGTGTTGACCTCCATGTTGTACACTCCTTGAACCATCTTCATCCCTAGTTAAACCTCTTTCTTTCTCCCAGCACATTAAGGATTTAGGGCAACAGCAGAAATTTCATTCCACCTCCAGGGATAAAACTGAATGAAGTAGAAGTTTTCTGTACCAAAACCACCACTCCATTACTGACTAGAAGCAGGGAGTGCCATATCTGGGCTTCCTGGGCCCATTAATGTTGTATAACATCATTTGAAATGTCATTCAAGCAAGGTAATCTTTTCAGTCCTCCCTTATCCCCTAGCCCACTGCCCACGGAGACCTTCTTTTTTCTCTTCAGACATCCCACATCTCCTCCTCTCCTCGTTCCTCCCTAGTCTTTGACAAAAAGGCTATTTTCTTTGTCAAGGAAAATGTCTCATTTTATTGGACTAATTGATTACTCATTTTTCTGCTTTCAATACTTTTTAGTCTCTCCCTTGTTCTTCATTTACTTACTGCCTTCAAAAATGTTCATCTCAGCCATTCTTGAAAGTTTAAGGATCCACCATGCTATTGCCATTCTCTGTGACAATGAATCTCTTAGAAAAAAGTCCTCCATGCTTTTGAATTTCCCTTCCTCTCTTTTTACTCACTTCTCAAGCCTTTGTAGTCCAGCTTCAGACACCTCATCACTCAAGGAAAATGGCTTTTCTCTAAGTTTCCAATGATCTCTTCATGGCCAGATTGACTATCTCCTCCCCACCCTTAACTTTCTTGCACTGTCTGATGTGTGTACCAGCTGCTCTCTTTTCCTGCTCCTCTCTCTTGAGGTTTCCTTGACTCCAATTTAGCCTGCTTCTCTTGCTACCTGGTTGACCACTTCTCAACTTGCTAAGTGGTAATCACCCCTGGCCTATGCCCTCCTGAGTAGTCTCTTTTGTCTTTCAGTCACACAGGATTATTTGCTGTCTTAATTTCCAACCTCCACAGAATCTCTTATACTTGGTCATTGCTTTCTTCCTGTATAATTACCACTTGACTCCATTGGCTCATCATTTTCCACCTGGACTATTGAACTAGCTCTCTATTGGGTTCTCCCTACCTTAATCTCTCTGTATTCTAAACTCACTTTCAGTTGTTAAAGTGATTTTCATTAAGTATAGATCTGACAATGTCACACTCTTCTTCAGTAAATTCAGTGACTCCTTTGGGACCAAGGAATCTAATACAAAAACCTTCAAGGCCCCTTTTCAGCTTAGATACTTTCTATCTTCACCAAGTCATCATTACTGTTCTGCCTCCTGAACTCTGCCAACTCATAACAGAGAGCACAGAGGGCTTCACAAATATAATCTCATCTGATCCTAACACAACCTATTTGAAGTAGCAATTCTGATTACCCCATTTTGTTGATAAAACTTAGCTTAAAATTTCCTTAAGTCTCTGAGTCCAAGTGCCACCTTCTGTTCACCTGCTTTCTAACTGCCGTCTACTGAAATGGACGATCTTGCTTTTTGTCCATGTGCTGTCTCTGTGCTTTTGCCCTTGCCAGTCCTCCCTTCTCACCTCTACAGTTTTCCTGATTGTCTCAAAAGCCAAAAACCTCCCTTCTTATACTATACTTTTTTTCTTTCTTATGAATATACATGTATCAATATTACTAGATACATCTCTATTTATATCTATCTATATCTATCTGTATCCATATCTATATCTATATCCATTACTTCCTTCAACAAAATGGAAACTCTATGAGAGGAGAAATTCCTTCATTTTGTGTCTTTGAATTTTCAGTGTCTCCAGCTACCTTGGCAGCTATATGGGAGGTGTTTTATAGATGCCTACTTATTGAGAGGGCACGGTGGTAATATATAGAGAGAGGCTGCCAGAGGCCAGCCATGGTACATCATGGACTGCTTTGGTGAGAAGACCTGGATTTCTCCTTTCTTATATATCTATTTGATATAGGAACACTCCAAGAGGTCTTTGCTAGACTGGGCTCACACTGCTCCAGAGCCTTTGGTGGGGAACATGGATGTATATTGGTCTAAATGAGATAAATAACTGCTGGTGATTTGGTTGAGTTGCTCAGAAGAGCTATACCCATTGTGCTCACCTGAGAGAAGGGGTGCCCTATGGTAGGCACTGAACAAGGAAGTACTGAGCATAACTGAAATGTGGTGATTATTCAAAGACACAACTGGGGTTCCCCAATCTAATTACTGAAAGTTTGCACTAAGCATTTTAAACTCTTGTTTAAATATGCAAAGGTGAAAATATTCCAAGAAATAAACTCAAGGGAATTTTCTGAAATCCCCTTATGAAGAGCTGAACGTCACAGTGTTATTTCTGTCAGGGAATAATGTGCCACACAGCACGGCATCAAAACTCCGATTCCATTTGGAAGAAAAATAGAACCAACATGTTCACAAGAGGGTTTATTCAAGGAAACGTGTGTATATTCATGTGTGTGCCGAGATAATGCATGGTTTTTACTCTTCCCTCCCTCCATCTGCATCTCCACCTTCACAAAGTTTACCTTAAATAGCATTTGTGATGTGGGATAGCCACTTCTTTTCCTGGGAGGAGCCATTTGGCACTTTCTATGTATAGCAAAGAGAGGCAACATGACCTAGCTCTGACATGGCCCAGCAGGACAGAGATCTGCCTTTGGAGCTGGCAGGATCTGGCTCCAACTCCAGCTGCTGTCACATGTGAGCTCTTCACCCTGAGACAAATCACTTACTTTCCCAACACTTGTCTAAACAACTCATAAGTCTTTAAGTTGCAAGGGAAGCATGAGCTTTTCTTGGGAGAGGGAGACTCCTCATTTGGAAATTTGCTACACCAGTGAAATCATTGGTCCAGTGGGTATTCCTGTCCTGTGTATGGCAAGGGCTACAGAAGGAGCCTTCTTAAGAGCAATAGCTTTCCTTAAATTAATTCTAATTGAGCAATCAAGTAAGTTTAAGATATAGCTTCATAAATGTCTTTCCCACCTCCACTTACTCTATTCAGCTCTGGATTATCTGGGAACTGTTGTCCCATTGTAGAGAACATCAAGATTCTCTCCTGAGGATGCTGGATGTCCCATGTCCTGCTTCATTCTCCAGGTGCCAGAGAGAGGCCCTATGTGAACTTGTAGAAAATCTTTCTGGGTGACACAAAGCCAAGTCCATGGCATCCATGAAACCTCTAAGAAGTACATTCTGTGTTTTTCTCTCTGCCCTCACCTGATCCCCTTGGGTATCATACAACTTATGTTTCCCTGCCCTCACTGGCGCCAACTCAGCGAGAAGGGTCAATGAGATTCTTATCATCCGGATATTTTCTCTTTCCTTAGCTTTCCTATGGACTTAAATAGAGGAAAGAGAAGGGAAAAGACAGCCCATCTCTCCTTTAAAAGTCTAACTAATGAAGAGCTGAAGCTTCACCCCTGGAAGAAGGATGGAGTTTTTGCAGTTGCCCTCAAATCCTAGTTTTCTGGAAAAGAGAGATTTAAATAACAAGAGTATGGTTCAATGACTGTCCAAAATATAGATCAAGAGACCTTCTTATTCTAGTTGCATAGACTCTCCAACACCGGATACCCAAGATAGCAGATGCCCTGCTGACTGACATTAAATTTATGGTGATGTAGATGAACTCAATGAGGCGCATGAGAAAATCACTGTTCACATCAATCATGGGCAAAACAGACATGATTGCCAAAAAGAGAGGAAAATATCTTACTTGGTTAAGAATGTCTTGTTTCTGTGGTGCATGGAAGAAAAGAGAAAACATACATGTTAATTTCATGCATTTATATTGTTTTGGGACCAAAATTGTTTTGTTGAATTTTTAACTTTAAAGAGAGTTCTAAAGAAAATCTGCAACTAGCTTTAATAATCCATTTTTTAAAGATTGAACTCTAAAATTAATTAAGTTATGATCCAAGGAGTTGAATTTGATTCCACCAATATTTATTAGGAATCTACTTTTCCTGACCTAGGGAGAAACAAAGATAAGTGAGATTCAAAACCTACCCTTTAGAGCTTTCTGTCTAGTAAAAGAGATCAGTTATATGTGTTTTCACATACATATACATATATGTATGCACATGCACACATAAATAACATAAAACTAAATAAAATATTAACCCCAATTAACACAGAGTAACACAATCTCAAAGCTGGAGAGAACACTCATCACCTGGGAAATTCCACAGAGTTTAATTGACCAAGACTTTTAAGTAGTATCCTGAAAGAGAAATACAATCTGAAGTAGCTGAATTGGATTGGGAAGGTGTTACGGGCAAGAGATGAGCAAAAGGACAGTAGTGGTAACATAGTACTCATGGAGCGGTGAATTGCTTCCTGGTGAAGGAACCACCCAATGTAAAGGAAGCAATGGGAATATGGCCAGAAACACAGAATGGGAGAAAATCCAGGAGAGCTTGGAAGACCAGGAAAGTGAGTGGGAACTTTTTTCCACTAGTTACTGGGAAACACTGTGGACAGCAAAAATGAAAAAAAAAAATCAACTATTTCTTCATTGTGACTTATTCTGAAGTGCCCAGAATTTCAAAGCAATATACAATGGTTTCTTGGTTCTACTCTTTTTAATTAGCATCTGTTCCTGTAAGTCTCTCCAGGCCTCTCTGAAATCAGCCTGTTCATCATTTCTTATATAATAATAATATTCCATTATATTCATATACCATAATTTATTCAGCGATTCCCCAACTGATGGGAATCTACTCACTTCCCTGTTCCTTGCCACTACAAAAAAAAAAAAAAAGCCTGCTATAAACATTTTTGCATATGTGGGTCATTTTCCCTTTTTAAGGATCCCTTTGCTATACAAATCCAGTAGAGACACTAATAAATCAAAGGACATGCAGTTTGATAGCCCTTTGGGCATAGTACCAAATTATTCTCCAGAATGGTTGGATCAATTCACAACTCCATCAACAATATATTAGGACCCCAGTTTTCCCATATCCCCTCCAACATTCATCATTATCTTTTTCCTGTCATCTTAGCCAATCTATGAGTTGTGAAGTGTTTCTTCAGAGTTGTATTAATTTGTGTTTCTCTAATCAATAGTGAGAGCATTTTTTCGTATGACTAGAAATGGCTTTAATTTCTTCATCTGAAAATTGTCTATACATATCCTTTGATCTTTTATCAATTGGAGAATGCTTGAATTCTTATAAATTTAAGTTGATTCTTTATATATTTTAGGAGTGAGGCCTTTATCATATCCCTTGGATATAAAATTCTTTTCCCAGTTTATTGCTTCCCTTCTAATTTTGTCTGCATTGGTTTTGTTTGTACAAAACCTTTTTAAATTAATATAATCAAAATTATCCATTTTATATTTCATAATGTTTTCTAGGAGCAGCTTCCTAGTTGTGTGACCCTGGGCAGTCACTTAACCCCAAATGCCTCAGCAAAAATAAATAAATTAATTAAAATAAAATAAATAAATAAATAGTTCTGTTCTCTAGTTCTTTGGCCATAAATTCCTTCCTTCTCCACAGATCTGAGAGTTAGACTATCTCTTGTTCTCTTAATGTGCTTATATTATCACTATATATAAATCATGAACCTATTTTGACCTTCTCTTGGTATAGGATGTTACTTGCTGGTCAATACACAATTCCTACCACACTGTTTTCCAATTTTTCGATTTCCCCAGAAATTTTTGTCAAATAGTGAGCTCTTATCCCAGAAGCCAAAGTCTTTGGGTTTATCAAACACTAGATGACTGGAGTCACTGACTATTGTATCTTGTGAACCTAATATATTCCACTAATTGACTACTCTATTTCTTAGCCAGCACTAAAAGGTTTTCATAATTGCTGCCTTATAATAAAATTGTAGGTCTAGTACAGTTAGGCCACCTTCATTTGCATTTTTTATTAATTCCTTGGGAATTTTTTTTAATTGTAGTAAGTATTTCTTTTTAATACACATTGCTTTGTGAATCATGTTGGGAGAGAAAAATCAGAGCAAAAGGAAAATAGCATGGGAGAGAGAGAAAAAAAAAAGAAGTGAACATGTGTTGGTTTACATTTAGTCTTTTTAGTTCTTTTTCTGGATGCAGATGGCCTTTCCTGTCTAAAGTCTATTGGGATTTTTTTAAGATCACTTAACTACTTGAAAGAACCAATCCTTCATAATTGATCATGGTATATTCTTGCTGTTATTGAGTACAATGAGTACAATGTATTCCTGGTTTTACTTCTTTTGTTCAGCATCGGGTTGTATAAATCTTTCCAAGCCTTTCTATAATCCGCTTGTTAATCATTTTTAGAACAATATTCCATTATCTTCATGTGAGCATCTACTCCCTTTCCAATTCTTTGCTACCATAAAACCTTTTTGCACATGTAGGTCCTTTTCACTCCTTTATGATTTTCTTGGGATAAAAACCCAGTAATATCACTCCTAGGTCAAAGGGCACGCACAGTTTTATAGCCCTTTGGGCACAGTTCCAGACTGCTCTCCAAAATGAGTGGATCAGTTCACAACTCCACCAACAATGCATTAGTGTCCCAGTTTTCCCATGTCCCCTCCAACATTTATCATTACCTTTTCCTGTCATCTTAGCTAATCTGAGAGGTGTATAGTGGTGCCTCAGAGTTGTTTTAACTTGGTTTTCTAATCATTGATCAGAGAAATATTTTTCATATAACAATAAAGAACTTTAATTTTGTCATCTGAAAATTGTCTGTTCATATCCTTTCAACATTTATGAGTTGGGGAAAAACTTGTATTCTTATAAATTTGACACAGTTCTTTATACATTTTAAAAATGAGACCATTATCAGAAACACTGGCTATAAAATTTTTTTTCCAGATTTGTACTTCCCTTTTAATCTTGTTTCTGTTGGTTTTGTTTGTGAAAAACTTTTTAATTAATATAATCAAAGCTGTCCATTTTGCCTTTGATAATGCTCTCCAATTCTTTGGTCATAAATTCCTCCCTTCTCCAAAGAACTGATAGGTAAATTATCCCTTGTTGAGCTAATTTGTTTATGGTATCAGCCTTTATGACCAAATCACATATCCCCTTTGACATTATTTTGGTATGGCATGTGAAATATAGGTCTATACCAAGTTCCTGACATTATTTTCCAGTTTTCCCAGCAATTTTCGTCAAATTGTGAGTTTTTATTTTGGAAGCTAGAGTTTGGGGGTATATCAAATACTAGATTGCTTATTGTATCATGTGTATCTAATCTACTCCACTGATCCACCCCTCTATTTCTTAGCCAGTACCAAATGGTTTTGATGACTGCTGCTTTATAATATAGTTTTAGGTTTGGTACTGCTAAGCTTCCATTCGACTTTTTTCAATAATTCCCTTGATCTTCTTGACCTTCTGTTCTTCCAGAAGAGTTGTTATTTTTTCTAGTAATATAAAATAATGTTTTGGCAGTTTGATATGCCACTGAACAAGTAGACCAATTTAGGCAGAATTGTCATTTTTATTATATTAGCTTGGCCTAGACATGAACAATTGATATTTTTCCAGTTGTTTAGATCTGATTTTATTTATGTGAGAATTATTTTGTAATTGTGTTCATATAGTTCTTGGGTTTGCCTTGGCAGCAAGACCCTCACATATTTTATTTTATTGACAGTAATTTTAAATGGAATTTCTCTATCTCTTACTGATGGATTTTGTCAATAATGTATAGAATGCTGATGATTTGTGTGAGTTTATTTTGTATCCTGCAACTTTGCTAAAGCTATGAATTGTTTCCAACAGGCTTCTGGATGATTTTCTATGATTCTCGAATTATATCATCCTATCATCTGTAAAGACTGATAGTTTTATTTCCTTATTGCCAATTCTAATTCTTTAATATTTCTTTCATTTCTTATTGCTAAATCCAACATTTCTAGTACAATTTTGAACAATAGTGGTGATAATGAACA
Source organism: Myrmecobius fasciatus (assembly GCA_023553655.1). Taxonomy (NCBI): domain Eukaryota; kingdom Metazoa; phylum Chordata; class Mammalia; order Dasyuromorphia; family Myrmecobiidae; genus Myrmecobius; species Myrmecobius fasciatus. The sequence goes on along the minus strand of JAJPUD010008090.1, from coordinate 50,033 downwards.
TCCTTGTTTCACCCCTGATCTTACTGGGTATGCATCCAGCTCCTCTCCATTACAAATAATGCTTGCTATAGGCTTTATGTAGATACTGTTTATTATTTTAAGGAAAGCTCCTTTCATCCCTGTGTTTTCCAGTGTTTTTAACAGGAATGAATGCTGTATTTTGTCAAAATCTTTTTATTCATCTATTGAAATTATCATATGATTTTTGTTGCATTTGTTATTGATATGGTCAATTATGGTAATAGTTTTCCTGATCTTGAACCAGCCCTGCATTCATGGTATAAATCCCACTTGGTCATAGTATATTATCCTGCTGATAAGTTGCTGTAATCTTTTTGCTAATATTTTATTTAAATTTTTTGCATCGATATTCATTAAGGAGATTGGTCTTTAATTTTCTTTCTCTGTTTTGGCCCTTCCTGGTTTAGGTATCTCTGACACATTTTTATCATAGAAGGGATTTGGCAGTACTCCTTCATTATCCATTTTTCCAAATAGTTTACGTAGTATTAGAATTAATTATTCTTTAAATGTTTGGTAGAATTCACTTGTAAATCCATCTGGCCCTGGAGATCTTTTGAAATTCTTGACTTTTTGCTTATCCAGATGAATGTTGTTATTTTATTTTCTAGCTCTATAAAGTAATTTCTTGGCAGTTTGATTGGTGTGGCCCTGAATAAGTATTCTTTAACTTTGATGACCATGTTTAGGCTTTAGACAAAGGCAGCTGGGTAATACAATAAAGTATTAGATGTGGAGCCAAGAAGATCTGAGTTCAAATCTGACACCACTTACTACCCATATGACACAGGATAAATCACTTAATCTGTTTGTCTCAGTGTTCTCAACTGTGATATGAGAAACACAATAGCACCTGCCTCTCAGGGTGGTTGTAAGGATTATATGAGAAAATATTTGGAAAGTATTTAGCACAATGTCTGGAACAGAGTAGATGCTTAATAAATGCTTGTCATTTCTTTCTCCTAACATTCTCAGATGGAAATTTAAAAATGGGCTGCAATTCACCTTCAAACAGTTTCTAAATTTCATGAGCTAGGGAGGAAACCATTTATGAAGGAAATAAAATTAAGTAATTATGTTCCTCTCTATAGAAGATATATCCATCTCAAATGTATTATACATTTTTGGCTTTTATATAGATATATACTTTTGCAAAGTAAATAAAAAAATATTTCCCTATTCTCTGGCAGGTAAAAGCATAATTAAAGCATGCTTTAATATTCTCTAGATATTTAAATTAAAAAAAACATAATAAAACTGATTAACAAGCAACTTAGAAAAGCAGCTGTCCTTCGCAGTTTCAAAACACTTGGGAGGGATTTGGGTGGATTGGCATCTGTACAGATGTATGCTCAAATCTCTCCTCCCAGATACACAGTCTTCTCAGAAGAAATGAATTATTCATGCCAAAAAAGGAGAATCCATTGTAGTCTTCATTTGTCTTGAATCAATGAGCATCAGTAAACATCCATCCTTACCAACTAATTCTGTGTTGAAATCTCTAGGTCCAGAAAAAAAAAAATTCTCTGTCCACAGGTGTATTACATATTTCTAGTCACTGGGGTGCTATGGAGTTCACTAGATGATGTAACTGATTCTAAAGACTTCCCAACTGTGCGATGGGTTCAACCATTTCCTAATTACCTCTCACTGGCTTTTACCAAGACACATATTAATCTGAAAACTAAACATTAAACATATTAATCTGAAAACTCAACATTAAGCATCATTGAGTTTCTCCAAAAGGACGATATTCAGCTATTCAGACTAGAAAGCCACCATTTTCCCAGAGTTCAACTCACTTGTTATTTTCCAGCTGCTTCATATTTTTATAATGGATTTCACCCATCGATCAGTGGATTTATGAAGAGTTCCTGAATTATTAAAAAGCTTGACATCACATTTGTCTCAAACAACAAATCAGGTAATTAGCCTGTAAACTGCTATTCCGTGACCAAGAAAGCCTCCTGGTATAATAAATCATTTCATTGGTAATGAGTCCCAAGGGACTTTTTAACAAGTGATCAGCAATAGCAATGAGGTCACTTTGTAAACAAAAACATGTTCCATCTGGATGTTTGGCCTGACTCAAAGCAATTCTGCAATCGTGTCCAACAGACAGGGCAATGGTTTCTGAACATGTTCCATTCCTCAAGGGTCTTCAGCTTCAGAAACACCAAGATATTCATTAATAGCATTTCCAAGGCACTGGCAGTAGTCCCTGAAGGTAGAGTTCTCATTTCCATGCTGCTTTCTTGGACTTAAAGTTTCTCATAAATCAATAGTAGCTTCATCTGGATGAATCCAAATAGGAGATAAAATTAGCTGGGTTGTTAGGGGAGACAAGAATCTTTTGGCAGCTGGAGGACAAGATATTGACTTTTAATGGCCTTCCTTGGGCTCATGTTGCTACTGGAACTACTGGGCTAAACACTTTTTTTTTGTTTTTCCCAAATGAAACAAGCCCAAGATGGAAGACAATATCAGTTGCTCTGACAGATTGGAAGGGAGCAAAGAAAAGAAGGCATCAGAGAGGAAGCATGGTGGGTATATGAATGAATACAGAGGTAGAAGAGGATAGCAGAAAGGCTATGAGTAAGACACCTTGTGACTAAACAACAAAACAAGGAGACAATTTGGATGGTTGGATTGTTGGAACTAAATGTAAATGCTGTCAGTCCCAAGGATTCTAAAAGGGGCCATGCTCAAATGTATGAGAATGCAAGTCATTACCCAACTGACAAATGGTCAAAGGACAGGAATAGACAATTTTCATATGAAGAATTAGTCATTTCTACTCATATAAAATGGCTATTGATGAGAGAAATACAAATTAAGACAACTCTGAGGTACTATTTCACAACTCCCAGATTGGCTAAGATGACAGGAAAACATGATAAATGTTGGAGGGGATGTGAGAACACTGGGCCACTAATACATTGTTGGTGGAATTGTGAATGATCCAACCATTCTAGAGAGCAATGTAAAGCTATGCCGAAAGAACTATCAAACTGCATAGCCCTTGAGCCAGCAGTGCTACTACTGGGTCTTACCCTAAAGAAATCATAAAAGAGGGAAAAGGACCCACATGTGCAAAAATATTCATAGCAGCCTTTTTGTGGTGGCAGGAAGTGGAAATTGAGTGCATCCTCATCAGTTGGGGAATGGCCAAATAAGTAACGGTATATGAATAGTGTGGGATATTATTATTCTATAAGAAATGATCAGCAGGATGATTTCAGAAAAACCTGGAAAGACTTCTATGAAGTGATTCTGAAGGACATGAGCAGAACCAGGATAACATGGCACACAGTAACAACTAGATTATGTAATGATCAACTGGCTCTTTTGAGCACAGAAGTGCTTTTCTTGATTTCTCAAAGGGTGGGAAGAAGGAGGGAAAGAATCCAGTACTAAGAACATAAGATAATTTTATAGTAATAATAATAATAATAATACTTAATAACAATAATAAGAATAATACCTAATTTTTATATAGCAGGTCTAAGGTTTGCAAAGCATTTAACAAATGTTATCTCATTTGATCCTCAAAACCTAGGGAAATGGGCTATTATGAACTGAGGCAAGGAAAGTTAAGTGACTTGTCCAGGGTCATACATCCAGTAAGTGTTTCAGGTCAGATTCTAACACAGACCTTTCTGACTCTAGGCCCTAGATGCTTAGTGTTATGTTATCTGGGTAATGTTTAATCTGGCATAGACTTGGGAGTTGCATCCCATAGGGTCTGAGTGGAGATGATGGCTGCCTCCTCCTGTCCCACTCTCACACAAAATAAGCCAATATTTTTTCTTGATTTTCATATTTACTGCATGCACTTATTTGATTTATGTCTCCTCTTTCCTTGGGGAATTATTCCTGTTTCCTTTCCCTCTCCTGCAGCAGATTTTGGTCTGCCTCACACAGCAGCTGGCACTCAATACTTGTTGACCAACTGATCATTTATCAACTTATATGTTAAGAGATTTCTCTGGGCTCAGAAATCTGGAGGAGAAGATGAAGGCTTTTAGTATTTGACTGTCCCATAGTGTTTGGGGACTGGAATGGAAGGGGAGAGAAAAGATGCTTAATTCCCTCCGTTCCAAATTGCTCCCGAGCCTTTAAGCAAATGGTCAGTTAGATGTTAGAATCAGTATCATTGGGAAACAAAGATAAATGTTTCTTTTTTTTAGGGGGACACCACCAAATTATCCATATTATTTTTAAAGACTAATAAAGGTGTGGATTGTATAAAATCAAGAGATGCTCAAAAAATCTATATTTGGCCTTAGATAACATTTGTCAAGTGGTTGGAGTAGACATCCCCCTAACACAATGAAGGGTTTGAGAGCCACGATTATTTGCGTCATGGCTTAGCCCACCTGCTGAGGTTTATACCAGAAGTGGAGGAAAGGAGGAGATTGGGCAGGGGAAGGTTCACACTGTGTGTTCTGCAGCTTCTTGGAGCTACAGGTGAGAGTTGTATGAAGGGGGATGAGCAGCCCTGAATACTAATTCTAATCTAAGGCACCATCCCACAACAAGGGCCTTTCTGAGAAGAGCCTGACTGAGTCATTCCATTTGACTTCAGAGGGCAGAGCCAGGACCCACAGATGAGAGCTACTTTTAGGCTCCGTGCCAGAATAACTTTCTAATAAAGTGGAATTGTCCCAAACTACAGGGGGATCCTTGTAGGGAAAGGACGTCCCCAGTCTTTGAAAAGTATTGGAGATGTGTCGGGATGCTCCAACAAATTATCAATCAACAAGCATTTATGTGTCAAGAATGGTGCTAAATGTCAGGAATACAAATAAGGGGTAAAGCAAGTGGCTGCTCCTCAAGAGAGGAGGCAACCTGTGTCTAGCTACACACACCCAGGATACACACAGCAGACGTGGAAAGTCACTTCACACAGGAAGGGAATGGGGAGAAGGCATATGGATCAAGGACCCCAGCAGAAGAAATTGGGCCTGGAAGGAAGCTGGGGCAAAATCTGTCTGGTTCGCCTTGTCAGTGGACCAAACCTGGACACAAAGCAGTTTCATTTATTCTCCTCTTGCTGTCCCTCCCATTCCCCAAATTCTCAGCCAGTTTCAGCCCCATCACTTTCCTTTGGCCAGTCCTTTACTTATTCCACTGTTTAGGGGCAATGCATTTCTGTGCTTGGAACTCTGGGATACAGGTAATGGGAAAGTGAGTTGGGAGTCACACCGTGCCATACAAGGATCCAAGCAAAGGGACTGGAGTATGGAGTCGACTGGGGGGGGGGGTATGGGTGTTAACAAGCAGAGAGCCCCCAAGGAGAACGGATCACTTCCGGGAGGGGTGCTGTAAGGTTGTCAGAAAAGTCATACTCCTGCTTAGATAAGTAATCACTTATTCCAAATTCCTTCCCAGGCAGGGGTCATATGAAAAAGCCACAAAGGAGCCCAAACCTTGACTGCTTCATTTACATACATTTACATGACATTTACATAATTCACATGGCAATTACAACAAAAATGCTCCATCTTCCCCAAATGTTACTATAATACACTGAAGGAAGCAAGAAAAAAGTAGCCTTACCCCCTCAGGATTATACTTTGCTAGCACACCATTGCCATGGAATTCTCCTAAGACATCCTTGATTTTTTTTGTAGAATCTGCAAATAAAAAGAAAATATATTAATATAATTTTTTTTTGTTCATCAATGCTACAGCAGATTAGCTCAAGTAATAGAAAGGTCTGTTTGTGGTGACCTTTCTCTTCCCCCCCCAACTGAAAAATAAATCAGTGAACATTAATTAAGCACCTACTGTGTGCAAAACATTTCATTGTGCTGGGAACACTGAAACAAAATGCATCAATCTCAGTCCTCAAGGAACTCATATTCAAGCAGAGGACAAAGATTCAGTGCTCATTTCAGGCCATCAAAAGAAAGAGATACCAAAAATATGGGGTACAAATTGATTTCAATATTCTTTAATGGTCTTAATATAAAGTAAAATGTAAAGATGTCAAGAAGAGAGAAAATGAAAGGCCTTATGGATTGTATTCTGTTTTCTTATTTTCACATTTTAATTCCTTTATTTTGAACTTTCTTTTCTTTTTTTTTCCACTTTCCCCTCTTCCCCTGCTTGTGGAGAAGGCGAGCCCCGTGACATCAATTATTCACGTGAAGTCATGCAAAGTTTATTCCCAGAGCTTTAAAAACAAAAACTGATATAAATATGAGAGGATGGACTAATCACAATTCACTGGAGAGAAAACCTAAAAGATAAATCAGACAATGGACAATAAGGGAGAGAGATGGAGATTTGGAATGGAAGGAGCAGGATTCCAATCCTGTCTGCTACCAGGTTATCCTTTGGTCAATCCACCATGCCATATGTTTGACCTCAGTTTCTACTTCAATAAAAAGTAGAGGGGGGGATTCAGTCAGCCAGCCTCCAGCTCTAATAGAAGCCAGATCACTGTTCATGCACAAGGACCCCAGAACCAACACACTGACTCGGGGCAGGGGGAGAAACCTTATACAAATGCATGTAGAGGAAGATCAAACTCCAATCTGAGAAATTCAGTTAGGATGGAAAATAAAGTCTATGCTAGGGATTAATTTTAAAGTAAACCCAGAAAGGGAAATGAGTCAGATTTGGAGACGGTCTTGAATGACACACCAATAAGCTTGAATTTTATCCTAATGAAAAGAGGAAATCACTGAAAGCTTTTAATAAATGGAATTGACGTGGTTAGAGTAACATCCATTGTAAACCTATCTTCAGGATGTTTTTAGCATTGACAATTTTCTAGATTTCTATCCTTTAACTGGAAATTATTCAGATATGAAAAATAATTCTGCTTTTGCTTTATTTGCACTTGACAGCATTCAAATACAATGAAATTAATTTAAAAATATTTTACAATGTAAATGATATAGATTTGGAAGCACATATAGAGGCTCACTTCTTTGCTGCACACTAGGTGTCTGTCACTGGATGATGGCAACAACAACAAAGCTGTGTGACTGTGTGCCATTGGACAGATCACTTACCCTCCTGCCAAAGCAAATCTGAGTGTGGAAAGGCAGAAGAGGAATTACTAATCTTCTTATCTAGAGGGAACCTAAAGCAGGAATTCTCCCAGGTCTATACCAAGTCCCCAAAGTCTCCTGACTCAAATTGAGAAATCCTACTGGATTTCTGGAAAGGAAGAACTTTATCCCTTAGAAACCAGGTCATCAGGGATTTGCTCAAGTGTAAAACATCCAGTTTCTGGGATGTTGTTCTTTCTTACATATCAAAAATGTAGTCATTTAATCAGAAACCCACTGAAAGGATGTTTCCCCCAAGCAACATCAGAAGTACGTGATGACTTATTTCAGCAGACAAATAGCATCAGCCCAAAGGCAAGTCAAGATCTCCAGGAAAAAAAAAAAAAAAAGACTAATGGTCTTTTCAGTTTCCTAGGATGGGAGAGGCAGATGGGAAATCAGATCCTGTGGGATGTATGCCCAGGCTTTCTTATTCATATCCACTAGAGAATCCACTCATTATTCCATGGGACTTTCTTAAGGTCACAGTTTTTAACCCAGGATGCATGGATGGATTTCTGGGTGTTTGTGAACCTGCATGAAAAAAAAATGCATCTTTCTTTTAAAATACAGAATTAGTTGTTTGGTTTTTTTGTGATCCTATGTATTTTAGTGAATACATTAAAAATATAATTCTGAGTAGTTCCCAAGCTTTATCAGATACGTCAAGGGTTCCAGGATACACAACAGGTTAGGATTCTCTGTTCTATTTTTCTATAAAACTCTCTACGAACCTATTCAGACTTACACTGTAAATTATTTATTAGACCCATATAATGAAGGTTGTCTATTTTATTTCCTCTTCATTTATTTTATGGCTGATAGTCTTCAAAAGAGGCAGGATGATACAGTGGTTAGTGTTGGAGCTGTGAAAACCTGTCTTCCAGTCCTATTTCTGCCATATTGCATGTGAACCTCACTAAGCCACCCCTCAGGGTCCTAAGAATTTCTTTAAGAATATAAAGTGCAGAGAAACTGCTTATTGAAATCAGTGGAGAGGCTTTCTATGTTGGGAACTACTTCATGCACCTTCTTGTACCAAGTTCCTGCTAGTAAAAAGTACTGCAGTCTTTGATGGCCACTTTCATCTTTTCAGTGTCCTGGGGGAACCATGAATTGATTTATTCAGAGATGGTGAGAATCCATTAAGCTGTATGCCTCCAAGTGTTAAGGCAAATGTTCATGGCAGAAACAGGCAAAGAAAACCAAAAAGTTTAACTATTATTGGAGAGTGAAGGAAAAAAAGTCTCTCAGACTAAAAGTTCACCTGCTGGAAATTTCTCTCAATCTCTGCTTCCTGTCACTATCAAGTGTCAGGTCAGAGATTTAGACTTAGTAATGACCCTGATGAAGATGATGATGATATAAAACAATAATAGCATTTATAGAGCACTTTAAAGTTTGCCAATTGCTTTATATGCATGAAATCATTTGACAGAGGGGGATACAGAAACCAAAGTGCTCCTTGTTAAATGGACTTTGCTGCTTTTACATATCCCTGATATTTCCATGAAGAAAAATTCTCTGTTGTTTATCTAATTATTAATGCTGTCTGACTTTAGGCAAGTCATTTAACTTCTACTTGATGGGTGGAGGGGTGTTCAGGAAAGATTTGTGCCTTTGGTATATGGGCTTGCCAAGACTTTTTAGGAGTTGCTCATTCACTTTTATTGTCCACCTGATTCACCCCACTCTCAGCTGTAGTTCCAAGAAGCTGTAGCCTTCTCAGTGATCACTTCCCAGTAAAATCATGTCAACTGATGGGCTAACCCAGTTCGAGGGTAATTGGCAAGTCTCAAACTGGTGAATGAGGGGGTTCTTCCCTAGAGTTGTGAAGACTTCCACTGGTAGAAAGGGCAGATGAGAACAATTTGTCCCAAAGGTCATAGAAGCAGCTGACACAATTACCATGGAGTACTTGGAGTTTGGTCAGATAATGAAGACACAAAGGTCACACCTTGTATCTGGAGCCATCACCAGAGGTCTTGAATTTTGTCTTAAGAAGACAAAATTAGTTCATTGGTTTCTAATGACTCTGGAAGATGGAGCTAAAGACTGTGCTCTGCCTCAAATGTCAGTCAAGTCATCACCACGGGTCCACTTTGAAAATGAATGATGAACAACAATAACCCACATCTCCACTGGTTTCCTTATCTGTAAAATTGGGGTAATGAAAGCACCTACTTTCCAGGATTATTGGGAGAATCAAATTGAGAGGATATTTGAGAAATGCTTAGCACAATCCCTGGTCAATAACAGATGCTACAAATATTAGATGTTGTTGATATTATTATTATTCTAGTCGGTCCTATAAATATTAGTTGGTGTTGGTATTATTATTACTAATCTAGTAGGTGCTATATTAGTTATTATTATTCAAGTAGGTAATATAGTATTAGTTTTTAATACTAGGTACAATAAACATTAGTTGTTGTTGATGTTATCATTTTAGTAGGTCCTATTTTTTACTATTATCCAATAAGTACTATTGTAGTAATTATGTATTATATAGTTATTAATTATATTGGTTATTATTTATTAATTGTTGATACTGTGTAGCTGCTATAAATCTTATTCATTGTTGATATTAATATTCTAGCAGGTGCTCTAAATATTGTTGATATTATTCTAGTAGATGCTACATTAGTTACTATTATTCTAGTATCTAGTTATCATTCCAGTAGGTACCATAAATGTTAGTTGTAGCTGATATTATTCTAGTATTTTCTATAAATATTAGTTATTGTTGTAATAGATACTATAAATAATATCAGTTATAATTGATGTTCTTATTGTAGTAGGACTTATAAATATTATTCTAAGAATTAAAGATATTAGTTGTTCATATTATTCTAGGAGGTATTATAAAGATTAGTTATTATTACTCTAATACTTCTATAAATATCAGCTATTGTTATTATTATATAGTAGTTGCTATAAATGTCAGTCGTTATTGTTCCAAGCCCACCAAACAAACATTTTAATCCAATAACAGAATGAAGAAAAAATCTGAGCAATTAGCCTGAGAGAGAATCTAAACATTTGTTGATGGAATGGGGAGGCTGGTAACCCAATATCTCTTGTAGGATTCATGCCAAGATAGTCTTCCCAATGTTCCTTCTCTTTTTCTCTGCTCAGGGCTCACTTATTTCAATTACTGCCCATCTTTCCTTTAGAAAAGTGGTTCCTTTGGTCCACAGTCCTCCAGCTCAGATACTTTTAGGAGTTGATGCTCTCATCCATTATCTATTCCCTTCTTTGATGCAAATTTCAGCATCCAGCTGAAATGTGCTACTTTCTCCTAAGTGACATGGGTCTTCTTCTTCTCATAAGTGGGGCTTTAGGATACCCCAATGCACTGGGGGAAGGTCTTTCCTCACTTTCTCCTTACAGAAGGTCCCTGCCTTGAAGTTAGCTCAGAGTGGTCTGTGAGCCCAGCAGGGTCCAAAGGAAATTCCAGATAGACAGCTTGTCACATGTGGGGAAGAGAGGAAGAGGCCCAGCAGCCTTGACCTTGACCTTGAGTACCCCAACCTGTGGCTTCATGGCCAGAGTCTGAAAGCCAGGAAGCCCAATAGGTGAAGCTGATAGGAAAAACCTTCCACCACAGAGTGGAGACCAGTAGAGGGGTTCTGCAGCCCAAGAACAATAGCCCCAGTCCCATTGCGGTGACCATCACCAACAGCTGGTACAGTTTACTATCAGCCCCTGCCTGTGGAGGAGGGTCCAGACTCAGTACAGGAGCCAGCAGAGGAGTTTTAGTCCCTGCCCAGTGGTTGGAATGCATGAATGCATAAATAAATGCAAGGATGAACAAATAACTACATGGACAAATGTGTGGAGGTGTAAGCAAATACAAGTGAGTGCATGCAAATCTGTACACAGATATATGCTGGGTGTCCCTAAAGTCATAGTGGAACCTTATTATCCCCTACTATTTTCTTATTCTCATCACTTTACGTGAGTCAAATAAGCAAGACCTTTAATTATGTTCCCATTGAGGAGGAACAGAGGGAGAAGAGAAAGGTGACTTTTTAAAAATCTGAATATAAAAGTATTGGAATCATATTATCTTTGTCATCCATGCCGTCTCTTGCTACATCACTCTATGGGACTTGAACATCGTTCTCAGTTCTATGGGGAAGCTAAGATAATGGATTTAAGACAAGGCAGAACCTTAGGAGGCATATGGCTTACCATGAAGGTGCTACTTTATGTAAGAGCTACAAATATTTGCAAGAAATAGCACAATTGGCTGGGAAGCAAAGGGTGGGTTTAAAAAACCCTCGGGGTGACCCCAACATAACATTTTCATGGTCTCTATCGATTTTTGCTTGCATTGGGTTTCCTTTCTCAGATATTTTTTGTTCTTGTAGACACAATTGTTCTTGCACAGCAAGATACGGATGGAAATATATATACATATATTCGATTTGTCAAGTATTTTAATATAATTAACATGTAGTGGACTTCCTGCCATCTAGGGGAGGGGAGGAGACTGGGGGGAAAATTTGTAATGGAAAGCTATGTAAGGATCAATGTTGAGGAACTACCCATACATATGTGATGCAAATAAAAAGCTTTAATTAAAAAAAACCCTTGGGGCACAAAAAGAAACTCATTATTGATCAAGTAATTTCTGACCACTAAAATGCTGCCATATTTAAACCATGTTCATCAGTTATCACAAAGTCTTTGTGTTTGTATAGTTTCTTCAATTATAATATGTTACTTGAAGGAAAGGGTTATATATGCATTCTCTCTCCAATGATATGAAATATGAAATACTTGAAGGAAAGAGCTGTCTCTCCCTCTTCCCATTATTTATCTTCCTATTAATTAGCATATGGCCATATACATAGCAGTGGTTAATACATTTGAATTCATTCATTCAATGTCATAAACCACTAAAACTCTTAGAAGTGCCCTCAAATATCTTTCAGACGACCTCTCCCAAAGTCTGAGTCTCTTAACCTTAATCTCCTATGTTTACACTTGTTTATTATAAATGTTTATACTGGGAAAAAAGTAACAATTTAGTTTTGTCATTTTTCTATTTTGTTTCATTTCTAGTATTTTGATGTCATTCCCAATCTTTTTTTTTTTTGCTACCCAGAAGAAAACTCTTCAGAGTAAAAAACAGGGGCAAGGACCCATGTGGATAAAACATGGTGCAGGCCATGATGGTCTTAGAGTCAAGGAAACCAGAATGATCAGATTATGCTTTGATCATTGGCTAGCCAGAGAACAAAGCAAGTACAATTTATTTATCTATCAAATAAATAGGAAAATACATAGAGGATATAAAAATATACTTCCCTCATGGAGTTGCTGAGTTATGCACTGCTACCTAAATGATGACTCTTATGATGTATTCTCTCTCTTATTAGAGGCAGGATGATATGAGAAAAGAGAACAGGAATATGTAACACGATAAATCTAAAGTCTCTTTGTCTGGGAAGCATTTAAACTCTCATTTGTGCTTTTCCAAATAATCTAAATGGGCTGACTCACTTATTTCAGTGTGCATCTGTGGAGGGCTTTAGTGTTTCTCGGTGAAGAAGCAATAGATTCTTGGAATAATGCTACATTTGATCTTCCTCAAGAAGGCATGAGAATGGCTGTGAATGACATATTCAGAGAGGCAATACATTGCAATTATCCAAAGAATATCCCCTTTTAAGGAGAATTTTGAAATAGGGTTCTGACTAATGTTCTGGAAAGAAATGAAAAGCTGAACATATCTATACAAATGAAAGGAATCAGAGATTATTAACAGAGGAGGTGACCTATTCTTTTCTCCCTAAGCTCTGGGGATACTTCTTGGCCCACCACACTTCAGATTCAAAGTACTCCCCCCAACCAGGAGATTCACCAAGAATGGTTTCTATAATTATGGGAATGCCATTTTTCCCCCTAGAGTAACTGGTCCCTCAGAATGCAATAGCCCCAAAAGATCATTAATCAAGAAGCAGACCCTTCATTATGAACATCCTAATCCCCCCGCCAATCCAAATCTCAATATCTATGTCTTCTCCAGACCTTTTTTTTTGCTCGGATCAAAAAGAGATGGCCTTCTTTTTGGCTAAAGATTTTCTCTCCACTGATTCCCTTGAGCCAATCTAGTGGAGCTTCCTTCAGGAACTAATTCCATCCTCTCGGTTTTTCTCTCCTACAATGCTCTCTCCCCTCCTTGGTTTTCTAATTTCCTTAGGAGACAGTCTTCTGGGGGGCAGGGGCTCATTTTTCTTGTATTTTTTTTTATATACCCAGCACCTGGCCGAGTGCCTAGCATTTATTGCTCACTCACTAGAACTATTCAATCGAATTAAATTGAGGCAGTACATCTTCTAGAGCAGAGCTTAATTTTTTTTCCACTCACAATTCCTTTTCACCTGAGAAATTTGTATTTGAATCCATGCATATAGGTTTGTAAATAGGTATATAAATCAAACATTGACTGATAAGAAATCATAATGTCAAAACACCCACATTCTGTTACAAGACCCCATTTGAGGTTGCAAATCACACTTCATGAGACTGGGTTCTACCAGCAGAACATTGTACACGGTAACAATATTATGTGACGATCAACTGTGATGGACTTGGCTCTTCTCAATGATGTAGTGATCCAAGACAATTCCAATAGACTTGGGATGGGAAATGCTATCCGCATCCAGAAAGAGACCTATGGAGTCTGAATGTGGATTGAAGCAAACTATTTTTTATTTTTTTTCTTGTTTTTTCCCCTTTTTGGTCTGATTTTTCTTATTCAACAGGACAAATATGGAAATGTTTTTTAAAAGATTGTACATATTTAACCTATATTATATTACTTGTTGTCTTGGGGAGGGGAGAGGTAAGGGAGGAAGGGAGAAAAAATGGAACACAATCTTACAAAAAGGAATGTTGAAAACCATCTCTCAATGTATTTGGAAAAATAAAATTCTATTGGGGAGGAACAAGAAAAGGAAGAAAAGGAGGGGGAGTGTTCTAGAGAAAAGAACACTAAATTTGAGACCAAAGACCCGAGTTTAGCTCCCAACTTTGCCATGAGTGACCTTGTGGCAAGGGACAACTTCTCTAGGTCTCAATTTCCTTATCTGCAGAATGAATGTTGGACTAAATGGGGTCTCATTTTCCATCTAGCACCAGACATATAATCCCGAGAACCACTGAATAATTTTATTTGGAAAACTGCTGAAACTAAAGCATGTTTGTGTTGGGGTGTCCTGGTGATGTTTGGGAGGTATTTTTCTAGTCTACATGATGCTAACAATAAGGAACAGCTCCTTTGTGCCCTTCATCTCATTATTTTATTATCCTGAATATATGCAGATCATCTCCATTTATCCTTCAAGGTGAACTGTGAAAAGTTAGGGACCAAAGTTCTACCAAGAGTAAAGACAATGAACCCCCTTCCCTCACAAGGAGAAGCCTGAACCCACCTTTTCTCCCATGAGAAATTCTCATGTACCAAAATGTTTTGTGTTCCTTGTCAAAACTATACAAGCCATTCAAAAACAAGCAGGCAAAAGCTTATGAATTATTAAAATTGTCTTCAACTTCATATACCTCACAGTTTTTCTGACATTTAAAAATTTTATTTTTTAATTAAAATTTCGTTTTCCCCAGTTACATGTAGAAAAACATTTTGTTTTTGTTATTATACACATACATTCATTTTTAAAAACATCATTTCCTTATGAATAATGTTGAGAGAAAAATCTGAACAAAAGAGCAAAACCATGAGAGAAAAAAAGAAACAAGAAAGAAAAAATAAGTGAACACAGGATGTGTTGATTTGCATTCAGTCTCAGTAGTTCTCTCTCTGTATTTAAATGGTATTTTCCACCCAAGGTTTATTGGGATTGCCTTGGATCACTGAACTGCTGAGGAAAAGTAAGTCTGTCATAGTGGATCATTATGCAATCTTGCTGTTGCCATGTACAATGTTTTTGGGGGTCTGCTTGTTTTTCTCAGTATTAGTTCATGTTAATCTTTCCAGGACTTTATAAAATCATCTTGTTCATCATTTTTATGGAACAATAATATTCCATAACTTTCATATATCATAACTTATTCATCCATTCCCCAATTAATGGGCATCCACTCATTTTCTAGTTCCTTGCCACTAAAAAAGAGCTACTATAAACATTTTTGCACATGTGGATCCTTTTCCCTCTTTTATAATCTTTTTGGGATAGATACCCAGTAGTTCCAGCACTGCTGAAACAAAGGTCATGCAGTTTTATAGCTCTTTGGAAATAGTTCTAAATTGCTCTCCAGAATGGTTGGATCATTCACAACTCCACCAACAATGTATCAGTGTCCCAGTTTTCCCATATCCCCTCCAACATTTATCATTATCTTTTCCTGTCATCTTAGCCAATCTAATAGGTGTGAGGTGGTCCCCAAGAGTTGATTTAATATACATTTTTTCTAATCAATAATAATTTAGAGAATGTTTCCCATATAATTATAGATGGCTTAAATTTCTTCATCTGAAAATTGTTCATATCCTTTGATCAATTATCAGTTAGGGACTTTAAAAAAACTTCACAATGCATTTATACATACTTTGATTCAAAATTGTATTAAAAATTGGAAGGAATTTAGAGAAAAGAGTGCTGGGTGAGAGGTCATGAGCCTTGCCTCTGCTGTTTTAAGAACTAGGTGGCCTTGAGCACGTAACTCCCTTTCTCTGGACCGGTTTTTTGTTTGTTTGTTTGTTTCTTATTTATTTTTTTTTCCCATTTTAAAATGAAAAGGTCAGGAAGGAGCATCACACAGTTCACTTCTCCTGTTAAATCTCAGAGGTCAGTACTGCCTACAGCAGGATTGAATGCATCAAAGGCCTTTTAGGTTCTCTTCTGATCTACCAACAATTACTTATTTGGTTTCCAACCCAGTGTCTTCTTTGGGGTCAAATCTCATTAGTTAACCTTCTCTCTCATATTTTACCCCCCACTAATACCTATGCCCTGCACAAATTAATTGGGATTTACCAAATAGGAAACAAGCAATATTACACTTTGTTTGGAACATCAGGTGAGCAAGAGGGTTTAGGAAAATTATAGCCAGCTGCAAATGAGAAAGCTCTACCTCCAGAATCCCAGGCTGAGGTTTAATGAATCAGAATCTAGGTCTGCTCATGTGATATTGTTAGTAAAGTCTTGAAGAGATTAGAATAAAAATGCAGATCTATTGTTCAAGAAGAAAGGCCACTTTAGGACAATTTCTATGCTTATGGAAATGTGCACACCTGGATTTTGAAAACAATGCAAAGAAAATCCCTCTAAGTATCACAATGACAATACAAATATCTCTTGGTTGCCATTCCCCTCTTAAAAAACTCCAGGTTGTTTTACTGAATAACTCTCTTTTTTTAAGAAAGTAAAAATCATTTCATTTAGATGAAGAGGATATATCCTGTGGAAATGTCTATTCCTGACTTTTAGTCTTTCAATTTCCTCTACTTTCTGCAGTATTTTAATCTATTTTATAAGGTTCCCTTTGAAACTGCCTACCTTCATTTCCATAATGCTATGGATAACCTGCTTTTCCTCCTACCTGCTAGTCCTTCTGGGACCACTAGTCTTTTAAATGGGGGTGTCTGGGTTTTTCTCCTTAGCTCTTCTTGTATCTTTTATGATCTCTGACTTGGAGATTTCCCATATTCTTTTTGCTTTAGCTCTTAACTGTCTTCAGCTAACTTCCCAATTTCTATGTCTAGCCACTTGGAGGTCATGTCATCCCATGTTTTCTATTTCCCAGTTAACATTTCCAGTGCAATGTCCTACTATTTCTCTGAATTCAGCATCTAAAAGGAAACTCCTCTTTGCCCCAAGTGAACTGTAAAGAACAGATTCAGACTCAAGATCTGGACTGATGAACTAGTAGAACCTGCATCCCATGGGGAATCTTTAATCAACCTTGTTTATTTGGTAGGCTTCTGGCCATATCTCAAGGCTCACTCACTTCGACATATTCTTTTTGTTATGTGCATCATCCTGAGCCCCACTAGCTAAGACTTATTTCTATCTGTGTATAAAACCTTCCTTAGTCACACAACCTGAAATGACCTTCTCTCCTGTCTCTCATCATGGAATTCCTAGAAGAATTACAGTTTGTGTAAATTCCATAGGGATTTATCGTGTTTTATCTTGAGAGAAGAAGCCAAGACTTCAAAATGATGTTGACAATGCTTATTGCCGTGACAGGACCAGCATCCAAATCTTCCTTTTCTGCATCATCATGGCTTCGGGGTAATAACAAGATGTAAAATGAATGAATGAAGAAAAAAGGAAAAAAAAGAACATTTCTTCTGAGGTGAACATCATGCTAAGGGCTAGAAATTTAAAGATTCCTGCTAAGTAACTTAGATCCAAAGACCATGTCACTGGGGGAAAGCATTCGGGCAGGAGGATTTTAATTCAGAAAGTCATAGGAATGATTGTCCTGCCGGCAAAATGAGAGGATAAAGAATCTGGGGAGGTTTTGTGCTGTAGCCACAATGATGGACTGACCTGCTGTCTGACCACCTGCCCAGCTAAATGCTGAGGCTCCTCAGGAGTCTGGCCAAAGGGGAAGTTTGTTTGAGCCACGATAACTCTTGAAGACAAACTGCTCAGTTAGCAAAAAGCTATAAACAGCCCTTGTGGAGTTGATCTCCCCAGTCAGCAAATCTCTTTAAGCTTTACAAACAGTATCTCCTTTGAGTCTCTAACAGTGGAGAAAGACACTAGGCTTAAAGACCGTATTGCTCAGTCCATATTGGAATGGTTATTAAGTGTTATGCTATTTATCCCTTGTCCCTAGAATTTTCTGTCCCCAACAGATAGAAGGCGGGAGATGAAGGCTCAGAGCCAAGGGTTTGCTCAAAATTGCATATCTAGCTAAGGAAGATGGAGTAATAAAACCTCTTCTCTGGTGTTTCTTATATGTCCTCTGCAAAAAATCCATCCTGTCTGATTAACCTTCCTAAAAGATATCCTGTGTCTCCTTACCTAGTTGAAAAAGACATCCTGGCTCCTTTTTTTTCTCTCTTTTGCAATTTACAACTTTGTAGGCTGTGAGCCAGCTAACTAAATCCCCAACTTTCAGTATCAAGTTCTCCCCAAACTATTCCCAATTTTGTAGTCTTGCTTTAGAGACTAGCCCTTCAGCTATGGCTAAAAATAATCTCTTTTGTGACTTGTAGAGAATCTCTTTAAATTCCTTCAAACTCTGAACCATGATCTCACATACTTCATTTGGATCAGAATCCTGAGCTTTGTATCTCCCAGTCCAGCACAAGACCAATTCATTCTCAAACCACTTGAAATATTGAAGCATTATTGTGTACTTGCTTCAGTCACATCCAACTCTTTGTGACCCCATTGGGGTTTCCCTGGCAAAAATACTGGAGTGGTTTGCCACTTTCTTCTCTAGCTCATTTTATAAATGAGGAAACTGAGGCAAATAGAGCTAAATGATTGCCAAGGGCAAGATAGGTAAGAAAAGTCTGAGGCTAGAGTTGAACTAAGTGATTCTTCCTGCTTCCAGGTCCACTCTATCCACTGAGCCACCTGCTTTTTTTTTTTTTTTTTTGTTTTCTCTGATTCAGTTCTCCCCGAGATTACCATTTCTCAAGCCCTGCTATATACCAGGCACTAGGCTAAGCTCATTGTAAGTATTTCATTTGATCCTCACAACAATACTGGGAAATAGAGGAAACCCATTTCATAATTGGACTGAGGCAGAGATTAATTGGATTGTCCATGGTCTCATCTAGTATTTTGGGGCCAGATTTGAACTCAGATCTTCTCGACTCCACATCAAGGCTGGCTACCTTTAGATGCTTAATAAAAGCTTCTTCTCTCCTTCCCTCCTCTGTTGGCTAAAGGCCATGGTCTTGGCAATGGTCTAATGAAGAATGACTGATTCCATTAATTTCCAGTGTTCTTCCTGGGGACCCAGGAACACCCCTCATCAAAGGGAGCTTCTTCAAAGTGATGGCCAGAAGCAAGCCAGCTGGCAGGCAGAGACAGCCCAGCCAGATGAGCCAGTTGAGATGCCCCAGTCCCAAATCCAGTCATTTTCACTCCACTACAATTTTCCATAAGCTTCATGACAGCACAGCAGGTAGCCAGGATACAGGTTAATGCATTAAATAGAGCAGCAGTTGTCTTAGAAGACTGAAGGACTGTAAGTGATCATTCTGCAATATGTATTTCTGTCTGAGCAGTTATGCAATCAGAACTGCCTTTCTTTTAATCATTTTGTAAACCCTCAAGATTGCCAAGCTGGGACTTGGGGACTTGGGACCAAAGAAAGTCCCCTTTCCTCCAGTCTCCAGGATTGGGGCAGCTCAGCTAGGAAATCGTCATTTACATGGAGAGGAAGGAAATCTGCATTTCTGGATCTTCTGCCCATTGTTCCAGGGTCTGGAAGTTGATTCTGACTCCCATGACTGCCTGTGCGTCTGTCTGCATCTCTCTCTGTCTCTCTCTTCTTCACTCTCTCTCTCTCCTTCACTCTGTCTCTCTCTCTCTCTCTCCTTCACTTTGTCTCTGTCTCTCCTTTCTGTCTCTCTGTCTCTCTCTCCTTCACTCTGTCTCTCTCCCTCCCTCTCTCTGTCTCTCTCTACCTGTCTCTCTCTCTCTCTATCTCTGTGTCTCTGTCTCTCTCCCTCTCTGTGTCTCTGTCTCTCTCTCTCTCTGTGTCTCTGTCTCTCTCCCTCTCTGTGTCTGTCTCTCTCCCTCTCTGTGTCTCTGTCTCTCTCCCTCTCTGTGT
>JAJPUD010008090.1:0-30158 GCA_023553655.1 Myrmecobius fasciatus | reverse complement strand
TCCCTCTCTGTGTCTCTGTCTCTCTCCCTCTCTGTGTCTCTGTCTCTACCTCTGTCTGTCTCTCTCTCCTTCACTCTGTCTCTCTCTCACTCTGTCTCTCTCTCCCTCTTTCACTCTGTTTCTCTCTCCCTCCCTCTCTCTCTGTTTCTCTCTCTGTGTCTCTCTCTATCTGTCTCTGTCTCTCTCTCTATCTCTGTATCTCTGTCTCTATCTATCTGTGTCTCTGTCTCTCTCCCTCTCTGTGTCTCTGTCTCTTTCCCTCTGTCTCTACCTCTGTCTCTCTGTCTCTCTCCTTCACTGTCTCTCCCTCACTGTCTCTCTCTCCCTCTTTCACTCTATTTTTCTCTCCCTCCCTCTCTCTCTGTCTCTCTCTCTGCCTCTCTCCCTCTCTATGTGTCTCTGTCTCTGTCTCTGCCTCTATCTCACTCTCTCTGTCTTTCTCCCTCTTTCTCTCTCTTTCCCTTCCTCTGTCTGTCTCTCTCCATATCCCTCTCTCCCCTTTGTCTTTGTCTTTCTCTTCTCACTGTGTAGGAAATGTAGGATGTTTAATCTGGAGAACAGAAATTCTCAGGGTTACTTGGGCCCTCTGATGTTGTATGTGTCTGTGTTCCATAATCCCCTTCAGTCTTTTCCTTCCATTCCAAGTAAACAAATGACATGAGGGGATTCTCACAAGGCTTGGTCTTCATGTTATCACTTAGTCACTCCAGTCTCTCAGTGTCTTACCTGATATAGGGCGTATGTGTCCAAAGTTGCCTCCTTCTGCCAGGAAGCCTAAAGTTTGACTTCAGAGATGGGTCATACATTATCACTCTTTTTTTAAAAAAATCATGTAATAATTTAAATCAATTCTGCTGAACCCTCAAGAAGAAAATCGAAAGGATTTAATGTAATATAGAACTTCACTTATAATTTAATAACAATAAATCATACAGATTACTATTTGCCTATTGTCTCTGATTTTTAACCTAATTTTTATTGTGAAATCAAATGTTTGAACAAAAGGACATCGCATTTTGGTCACAGCATTGATTGTCAGTCATTTCTGTTTTATTTTCAATGGCTATTTTGCCTTCTTATTTTGCACTCCAAATTAGAGGAGGTCTTGGTCGGCAGGGATCATGGCTTCCATCCTTTCCTTACATTACTCCTTGGCAAGGAGGTTTAAATGTTAACTGATTCTTTAGAATGTCCAGATGGGTCAGCATATTCACATAACGTCCAGAAAAGCTCACGCAACTATAGGTTCATAGAGAGGTATCAGAGCCAGGTCTACAATGGTAGTGTCTAAGCAAGAGTTGTTGCCAAAGGGCTCTGTTCACTTCTAACTGCCACCATGTAAACTGTTGTCAGACAAGGGAACAGAGTAAGAAGGCTAGCCAGGATGGGGCAAAGAAGGCAGAGAAAGCCACCACCATCGTTATCAGTATCATCTGTGCTACAATTTAAGATTTGCAAAAGCACTTCCACTCTATAATCTCTTTCAGTTCTCACAATACCCCCTGGGAGGTGGGTGCTAGCAGCATCTTCATTTTACACATGAGAAAGCAGAGGCAATCAAAGGCTGAGTGTCAGAGTAAGATGTGAGGCCATATTTGCACTCAGATCTTCCTGTCAGTCCTAGAACTCTATCCACTGTAGTGCCCCCTGGTGGTCCAGTACTTGCTGGGAGCTGAACAGGTTGTGGAGATCCTTGAAAGTCAGGCAGAAGAATTGGATTTGACAAGGTTTGAAATAGCACAATATTGAAGGTTTTCATGTCTTCACTCACCACAGTTGATTCCAAAGTCTTTATCCCCCAATCCTGACCTTTCTCCTAAGATTTGTACTCACACTTCCAACTCCTACAGGGCATCTGCTTTAGAAGCTCCCATTGGCAACTCCAAGTCATTATGGATGAAAGCACTTTTTTTTTTTCCTTTCAAACTTCTTCCCTCTGACTCTATTCTTTTTCTTTCCAGTAGCATCACCACAGATGCAGACATATCCAATCAGTGACCAAGTCTTGTAGAATTATCCCCTCTTCCCCTTCCACCTCCTCCCCCTTATCTCTGTCTCTGTGTGTCTTTGTATGTGTATCTCTATCTTTCTGTGTGACTCTATCTCTGTGTTTTTATGCTTTTATCCTTCTGTCTCTCTGTCTCTGTCTGTCAGTCTGTCTCTCTTCCTCTCACTCCATATATGGGACTAGTACCAGAACTAGCCCTGCCATGGCCCCGTGCCCATGTGCCAGCAATAGTACTATAGCCCCCTAACCTCTCAGTCTCCTTCTGCTCCAAAATCAGGCCACGGCCAAATCCACACAAACCTAAATCACATCACCATCAAACAGGAAGATGATGGGAAGTGAACAGTCCCTCACATTCTAACTGAAAGTATGATGGGAAAATATGACTCCATTTCATGTATGTGTTATAAAATCAGCTGCACTTGGAATTAAAACAGCTTTCTTTAGAACAAAGTGAGTTTCGTGTCCCAGTCTCTCCAGAGGCTCCCAAAAAGTAAGATATTCAACAAGCATTTACAAAGGAGGTTCCTGAATCTGGCACTTGCCCATGGCAGCCAGATCCACCTTGCTCATGCCATTCCCTGGCCCCCAAAGCTTTGGGTGCCCCTCACTTTGAGATGCCCACAATCACAGAAGGCTACCACCTCAGCAGCTCTCTGATTTTAGCCATTCCCAAACGAGAATGCTTTGTCCAACATCCCCAGAAAGTGGTCATCATTCTTGTCTTGAAAAACTCAAGGGAGGGCGTCAAAGAGTCCCCTAAAAGAGAACCTTGAGCTCCTGCCCAG
Source organism: Myrmecobius fasciatus (assembly GCA_023553655.1). Taxonomy (NCBI): domain Eukaryota; kingdom Metazoa; phylum Chordata; class Mammalia; order Dasyuromorphia; family Myrmecobiidae; genus Myrmecobius; species Myrmecobius fasciatus. Next base: position 27,362 of record JAJPUD010008090.1, on the reverse strand, counting down.
CTTGGACTTGGACAAAGTCTGTTCTTTATATCTAGTCTCAATAGCTCTCTTTGGACCTTCTAGTCACTGCCAAGTTCAGCTCTTTAGAGACAAATAGAACAAGTGAAATACGTCTTGCACATGACACGAAGATTGGAAATGCAGCCCCACTCTTTCCAAAAGTCTTCTTCAATCTAAGGAAACATAAGAAAGGAGAGGAGGAGAAAAAAGAGAAAGGGAAGGAGGAAGGACAAGGAAAAGGAGGAGAAGGAAAGGCAAGCAGAAAGTAGTGGAGCATCAGTAGATAGAATGTCAGCCCTGGAATCAGGAAGACTTGAGTTCAAATCCAACCTAGTTGTGAAACCCTGAGCAATTCCCTGGCCTTTTGATTGCTTCAGTTTCCTCATTTGTACAATGAGGATAACAGTACCTAACCCCCAGGGCTGTTGTGAGGATCAAATAGAATCATATTCTCAAATACTTAGCCTGACGTATAGGAAGAGTTGATCAAGTGAAGAGTCAGCATTTATATAACTTCAAACTCATGTTGAAGTGGCAAAATTGAATGTTTCAATACCCCATTTTTAACTCAATATGAATTCTTCAGACATTGAACCCCCTTTATCAACAGCAGTAACCTGGATCTTTTTGGTCTGGGAGCTGCCCCCTAAAGGGATGTTTTATTTTCCCTCTCTTCCTCTGCACTGTCTAGATTTATATGCTACAATTAAATGACAGCATCTGGAAAATGGTTAGCACAGTGCCTGGTACATAGTAGGTGCTATGTCACTGTTTACTCCTCTTCCCTCCTCTGCCCAGGAAGGCTTTCTAGGAAAGCTCATTTCAGGTGCTAGATCTTATGCAAGACCTCTTCTGATGTCTCCCCAGATATACAAACTCTACCTCTTAAAATTTACTTGGCCACGTGTTCTATATCTTCCCCCTGTACAGCATAAGCTTCTAGAGTGCAGGGACCGGTTTCTTCTTGGATTTACATCTCCATTGCTTGACACAGTAGAAAATATTGAGAAACACTTATAGGATTGAATGGAATAGGATTCTTGACTCTCAGTCTAGTCCTTTATTATGCTTTATTTATGATTTTTATTTATACAATGCTCTACCCCTCCATCATGTTACAACATCATTAATTCATTTTTATAAAATAGTTTTCCACTAGAACTCCATGAGAAATAATTATTTAAAAAATCTCCTGCGTTCTGCCAAACAAACAAATGTTACCCTAAAGCCTATATTAAAAAGTCTTGACTCTCCTCTAGAAGAAAACTCCTCATTTCTCTCCTTTGCCATAAAATACCTATTTTTATATCAGAACAATCCGTGTTCTCTTTTATTGGTCAGCTTCCCTAGGCATGAGGTCACCAGGACTTCCACCAACAAATCCTCAGATTAGATTGCTGCTTGACGGGGTGGTTTGTGTTCTTTTGATTTCCTTCCCGGCAGTGGTTGACAGCCTGCCATCTGGGGACTCCTTGGACCTTGGAGTGACTCTCAGGGGGAACAGCTTTCAACTCGATATTTTCATAACTGTGTTTTATGCTTAGTTACCCTTTAATACAATGGAAATGCCAAGTGTAATGAAATAGTTTCTAAATATATCTTTAGTAATTTGGTTTATAGGAAATGAACAGTGAGACTGTTGCAGGCAGAAATCTCTGCTATGATTCATAATCACTCAACTGTGCAAAACCACTGCCCCAGACGACCCAGGCTCACATTCTCCTAAGGAGGGTTAAAACACATCTTGGCTTTTAAAGCAAGGTCAGGGTTTCTAAACTTCTGCTTGGGATAATCTGACTATCTGATTCTGATCAGAATTTCTTTCCTCAAAGTAGTTGGTGATATGGTCCAAAGGATAATAAAACTTTGAGCAAGCAAAAGCACTTCTATGTCTCTATCCCAAAGAGATTTTAAAAAAAGGAAAATGATCTATATGTGTACCAATATTCATAGCAGCTTTTTTAATGGTAACAAAGAATTGGAAATTGAGGGGATGCCCATCAGTGGGTGAGCGCTGAACAACTTGTTGTATATGGTTATGATGAGATACTAGTGCTTCAAGAAATGATGGGCATTATGCTCTCAGAAAACACAATTAAACATGGAAAGGCTTCTATGAACTGATGCAAACTGAAATGAATAGAACCAGGAGAATATTGTGCACAAGAGCAATATTTTATAATGATCTATCATGAATAACTTAGCTATTGTCAGCAATACAATGATCCAAGCCAATTTTGTTAGATTTATGATGCAAGGTTCTGTCCATCTCCAGAGAAAGAACTGGTAGAGCCTGAATGCAAAACAAAGGCACTTTTTCTTTATTTTTGTTTGTGTTTTCTTTCATAGAATGACTTAAATAGAAATGTGTTTTGTCTAACTATACATGCATAACCTATGTCAATTTGCTTGCCTTTTCAATGGAAGGATGGGGAAGGAAGAGAATTTGGAACTCAACTTGAAAGAAAAAGAATGTTAAAATTATTTTTATATGAAGTTGGGAAATATAAAATACTTAATAAGACTAAAAATTAAATCTTAAAAATAAACAGTTGTTTAAAAGGCCTTATTAAGTCCTTGAGTTCCTTCTCCTTGAGATAAATCTGGGCTTTGCCAATAATGGGTCTTTACCTTTCTCTTTTCCAGCACTAAGACTTTAGGTTTAAGAGTATTTCTATTGTTCAAGAGTCTGAGCTGCCCCTCTACCCTTGCTCCCCACTGTAAACTCTGCTTTGCCTCCCTCAGGACGAGGACTTGAGCCCTTATTATAGGGAATTTGTAAAATCATGGTGTGTTATGAGAAGAGATGAGAAGAATAATCTTTAGGATTTCAGTACATGTTATTTCTGAGAAACCAGAGACAGAGGCAGAGAGAGACAGAGTTAGAGAGATAGAGACAGAAAGAGAGATGATGTTTATTATCTTAGTGATCAAATTAGGGGAAGCCCTTTCTCATGAGAGTGGCAGCTTTCCTAATTATAGTATCAGTGCTTGATGAGGCCACTTTGTGATTAAATCTGCTATCAATATTTAGGAACACTTTTGATCATTTTGGTGCAGCTAAGTAGCACAGTAGGCAGAGTGCCAGGTCTGGAGTTAGGAAGATTCCTCTTTGTAAGTTCAAATCTGGACCCAGATTCTTCCTAGTTGACAAAACTGAGACAAACAAGGTTAAATGACATCTGTAAAATGAGCTGGAAAGGAAATGGCAAAGCTCTCCAGTATTTCTGCCAAGAAAACCCCAAATGGGGTCATGGAGAGTCACACAAGACTGAAACAACTCCAAAATGTCCCAATGTCGATTCTTTTTTTCTCAGTCACACCCCATTTGAAAATAGCAGAAAGGAAGGAACATCACATTCTGTATCAGAAAAAGATTCAAATTCTATCTGGGCCAGCAAGTGTCGGGTTGCTCTTAGGCACGTCGTACTTCTTGATCACAATATCTCAAAGGTAAAATGAGAATGGTGAAAGAGACCTGTAAGGTGTCTGATGCTGGATGAGCCTTTTTCCCAAGTCTTGTTGAGTAAGTACAGGGACTATATATAGCATGCAGCAACACTGGGTGGGGGCACTGACTATAGGAGAACACAAGCTTACAGAGGGAATTTAAGACCTGAATGCCACATATGTGTCAGGGCCTCTGCTTTTTCCAAGGCTCCTTCAGAAATCATGCTGTCACTCAGATCTCAGGCCTGTGGCTTGTTCCCTAAGTGACTTTATGCAAGTCATTTAATCACTTTCAGTCTATTTCCTAATGAAGGAATTGACCCCGATTTTTATGCACAATATATTTCATCTCTATCATAGATCTAATCTTCTGATCAGAACTCTTTTTGGCTCTGTACCTGACTTCTCAGAGAGTTGGGGGTCTGGTCTAAATCCAAATTGAAACCTAACTTCTGGAGAGGTCCCAGAAAAAAAATAATAATAATAATAGCGAGCAATACAAATAGTTAACATCTAAATAGTACTTTAAGGTTTACAAAGCACTTTAGAGTTGTAATTTCATTTGATTCATATAATAAATCTGGAAGGTAGATGCTTTAATAATTCCATTTTACAGATGAAAAAACTGAGGCTCAGAGAAATTAAGTGACTTGTCCAGCATCACAAAAGTAGTTAGTGTCTGAAGCAGGATTTGAATTCAGGTCCTACTGATTCCAAATTCACCCTTCCATCATCAGGGAAAAAGTAGAGACCAGATATATTGTGAGTGACACTAGCATCCTGACTGTTTTATGAACAAGACCTTTCCTCAGTTAGCTTGGGTTTTTTCTGACCCTCCCATGCCTAGAATACTCTCCTTCCTCTGCTCTGACTATAGAGCTCCCTGGCTTTCTTTAAGTGCCAAACAAAATCTCCTCCCCCTTTTTCTTTTACTAAAAGGCTTCTCTAAATCCTCTTAATTCCAGGGTCTTCTATTATCATATAGAGATCTCTTTGTACATATTTATTTGCATGTTGTCTCCTCCATTAAATTATAAGCTTTTACTTGCATGAACTGATGCTGAGTGAAATGAGCACAACCAGGAGATCTTTATACATGGCAACAACAAGACTCTATGATGATCAATTCTGATGGACATGGCTGTCTTCAATAATGAGATGTTTCAAACCAGTTCTAATTGTTCAGTGAAGAAGAAAACCATCTTCACCCAGAGAAAGGGATATGAAATGTGGACCACAATATAATATTTTTGTGCTCTCTATTGATGTTTGTTTGCATTGTTTCCCTTCTTAGATTTTTTTTCTTGTAGATCCAACTTTTCTTGCACAGCAGGATAACTGTAAAAATATGTACACACATATTCAATTTGTCAAGTATTTTAACATAATTAACATGTAGTGGACTTCCTGCCATCTAGGGGAGGGGTGAGTTCTAGGGGGGAAAATTTGTAATAGAAAGCTTTGCAAGGGTCAATGTTGAAAAATTACCCATACATTTATTTTGCAAATAAAAAGCTTTGATAATACATATATAAGCTCTTGAGGACAAGAACTGTCATTTGCCTCCTTTCTTATCTCCAGGTCTTAGTGCAGTGAGTAGCATGTAGTAGGGAATTTTGTCTTTAGTCATTTTTCAGTTGCATCCAACTCTTTATGACTCCATTTGGGATTTTCCTGACAAAGGTACTAAAGCAGTTTACCAATTCCTTCAACTCATTTTACAAATGAGGAAACTGAGGCAAACTGAGTAAAGGGACTTGCCCAGATCACATATTAATTTGTAATTCCAATTGCCTAAGGGAAGATCTAAATTCATTTTTGATTCCAGGCTCTTCCCTCAACCTACTATACCATTTAGATGTCCCAATTCCAGGCTTAATAAATATTTATTTATTTGTTGAAGTCAATACCATGAAGATAGATTTATATTTGGGTGGAGAAGATGATGTAGTGCATTAGTATTTGCAAGGGAAAACCAAGAGAAAAGATTTACTTCAAAAATGGAATCTAGAGGCACCAGGAAGGCTAAGGTCTGTGATGCTGGGAGAAATTTGAAGGGAAAGAATAGGACTAATTGCAAGCAATCAAATTAAACGTTGATTTATCTTCCCAAGTCACTGGTGCCAGAGAGATAAGGTGACTACTACCCCACTGGCCTAACTGTGAAGAGCAATGTATTCTTGAAGGAACAACGATCTAATGTCAGGAAAATATTTAGTGGGGCAGTTGGGGAAGAAGGGAAAAAAATAATATAGGACTATGAAAGAACAATGAGAAAGTTGAGATGTTTGGTCACTTCCTTGAAAAATCTGAGAATCTCACAGCTAAAAGGGGACTCAGTGACATTCAATTCCAATACAAAAAATCCCCAGGGACAGCTCCACCAGTGTCCACCTCAAGATCTCCAGGGCTAAGGAACCTAATACTTTCCAAATCTGCTTATGCTATATTTTTAATTTTTAAAACATTATTTCACTACTGAAGGGAATACATGTTCAGCAGTTACTGAACATTTGTTAAACACCAACTGTGTGTGAAGCAAAATACTAGAACACCTGCCCATTTGGCAGTCTGCCATCTGACAGTTGGTGTGCACAGGTGGACCATAATTTACTGTTCCTCACATTCTGTGATTCTTGTTGTCTCATTGTAACTGGAAGGTATATCTGCCAGTGACTCATTGTTACCTGTAGGTCATTCATTTTTTCCCCTTTTAGGACAATCCTTTATGAAAAATTATGAATAAACACCAAGAGGATGAAGTGTCATGAAAAGACTGGCCCTTGAAATAGTGGAAGGGCTTGTCATGCAAATTAATCATGGATTGATTTACCAGTGGAGCTACATAATTACTTAGCCAACTTCTTAAAAATGCTAGTCACAACTTATAGTGATGAGTGAATTACTTGAAACAAAAACTAGTTTTGATATGATTTCATTTTGTCCCAATAATGGATATGTGTGTGCTGCTAAAGTAAAAAGACAGATTTAGGACTTCTGAATTCGACTGGATGTAACATCTGTAGATGGAAGGTAGTTTCCCTACTTTTACTTAGTTCTCTGGCACAGAGTGAAAAATTTTGTGGTATAAACAAATCATTCTAAATAGTTACAAAGCTTTTTTAATGCAGAATATCAATCAGGCATATTATATATATATGTGTGTGTGTGTGTGTATATATATATATTTCAAAGCTGTAACTTTCAAAAAAAAGTACACTTTAATGACTGTTGGAGAAATTGTAGCTCCTGTTGGTACATGGAAGTTAAATGCTTAAAAGATCATTCAAACCTACAATCAGCTGCCAACTATCAGTAAGAAGAATAAAAATGCTTGAACTGAGCATCTTGGTTCAAACACTGGAGTACTGAAGTTTACAAAAGGGCTTACATGCCATATGTACTTTTAAAAAATTAAGAAATTTATCTAAGATATGCTTCATTGATGTAGAAAGTCAACTGATATAAAATCTACTGAAAACATGGGTTACAGCTTAAGGAAAAATTGGGGAAAATGTACTTTTCATTGAAAGTATACTTTCGAAAGTTATGAGGATTTTCATAATGATAAAATAAAGAATATCTGTCAAAGTTTTATAAACTCAAAAGACAAATGATGCAAAACAAGAAATTGCAGCCAGAAAAGCATGTAAAAATGTCAATATTTGTAAAAATCTATTTTATAAATCAATATATGCATTTTATTTCATCCCAAGTCAATTCTATAACAATCTGAATCTTAGGCACTAATCTGACCATGGAAATGAGGCAAGGACTTGGTATTCATTATTCAAAGATTTTATCCCATCTAAGAGTCTAGAACCAATCCCTCATCATCAGCAGAATACATGATGTGCACAGGTGGACACCACTAGTATTACTTTTTTAGATCCAATAGGACTATTGTAATATCAGAATCTTAAAACTACAGTGACAAATTTATTTATAAGCATTGAAATTCAAGATGGGAAAAAAAAGGTGATAGGTTTTTTTAAATTAGATTTTACTGGAATCTTCTATGTTTATATCATTTAGAATTCTTTCTGTAACCCTTTTTATCACCTCTGAGTTAACCCTTAAAAAACATGTTTTAAAAAGAAAAATTAAAAGAATAGAAAGAAATTAGTAAAACTGATCAATACATTAAAAAAAATAAAAGCTTACAGTATATGCAGCATCCCACCCTAGTTGGCACTGATTTCTGTAAAGGAGCTGGGCTGGAAAGTATTTCTAAGTTCACTTCCTTTGTGGTAAGTCTATTATAATATGAATCTACAATATTCAGTTGTGATTATTTGTGATTGCTGTTCTTTTTATTTACATTGCTCCAATTTTTGATAATGACTTTTCTGACTCGGTTTACTTCACATTTCATCTGTTCTTATAAATCTTTCCATTCTTCTCGGTATTCTTCATACAATTCTTTCTATGGGTGTTTTGCTTTTTGTATATGAAGTTATGGATTTTTGTTCTTGCATTATATATTGGATGGATATCTTTAACTCATAATGTTCTTTTGAGAGTTGTATTATCATTAAATGTTCTCTAAATATCCTCTTTGAGATCAGGGATTTTGCTTCTAGAGAGCATATGTTCATTCTAAATTATTGCCTCTCTTCTCTCTGGATGATGTGTAAAACTTGATATTTACACTCCTCAACCAATGTATGTCCTTCCAGCTTTCTCTGGGAAGTTTAATCAGTCTTATGCTTTATAGCTATTGCTTCTAAATTGCCTTTACTGTATATTCATTCACCATTTTTCTGATTTCTCGGACCACCATTTCCTTCCCAGGATATTATACCACCTCTGTCACTTCTCAGAAAACACACTTGTTGAAGGCAAGGCTTTATTGCATTTTTATTATCAGTTCCTAGCCCCTTGACTGACAAATAATAGATTATAATTAGATAAGGGAAGACAGATATAGATATAATATGATAGGTGCTTAATAAATGTGTTTGTGCTTACATATAGTTTCTTTCCTCCAAGTTTAATGGCTCAAATATTTTATCTCATCTGACAGTTAAGGAAATTGAAGTTCAGGGTCACAGACTGACCTGATAATAAATGTCAGCACCAGACTTTCCCACTGACATTTCCCCCTGTGAGACTCAAGCTTCTCCCACTGCTCTCCAGCTGCCTCTAAACTCTTTCTGACACAGGGAGCACGATGGGTAAACATCAAGTTTCAGCTTCATCTTGATCAAAACACTTTGAGCGGTTGTACCTTACCTTTCTAATGAACCTCAGAAAGTATTAGCTCATAAATTGCAATTCAGATAATGGCAGCAAATGAAGATATCACATTAAAATTTATCTAAATCTAGGTAGTGATGCCGAACAAACTGAGTCCCCAACAAGGAAGCTAATCTGGATAGACAGAAGATGAGGAAAAGCGAAGAAAGTCATTTTGTTTTAAGAAAGTACTATTAAATTATGATTAATACTAAGTCCTGAGCCATGCTTTCTAGTCAAACTAGAATGTGTGTATGTGTGTGCATGTGTGTGTGCATGTATGTATGTATATACATGTGTACATGCATGTGGGAAAGTATGTACCTCAATTTCAAGGACATTAAGGGAGATATTTTCAAATTCTTTGAAAGTGAAGATGTCAAAGAAAGTGAGTAGAGAATGTTAGTTTTGGAGTTAGGAAGAACTGGATTCAAATCCTGCCTCAGACACTCTCTAGCTGTGTGATCCTGAACAAGTGACAACCTTTCTTGACCTCAGTTTCCTTATTTGCGAAATGGGAATATTGTTAACAGTTATTCCATAAGATCTGTGAGGATCTGATGAGATGGCACATATAAAGAACTTTGAAATCTTTAAAGTGCTTTCAATACTAGCTTTTTTTTTATTAGACTTTGTTACCAAAAAAAGTATCCAAGTGGATTTTACTAACTCATAGACCTACTTTACAATATATACAAATGCTTCAAAACCAATCCAGAGTGACACACACACAAACTTTTTGATAAAGGCACAAAAAAGAAACAGGGAGGGTTTCACCAATGATCATTGAAAGTGGATTACATCATTCAAGGCACACACAAAAATTACTGAAAGACATACAGAATAAAATCTGTTATGATAATGAATGACAAACAAAACAGGGAGCTCTTCTTTGTCAAGGTGTTTGGTTTTACAAAGGTATTCTATCATGGAGGAAGCCCATTGCAGTGTCCAAATAGAAAAGGGATTCCCTGCAGAGGATGAGTTTCTTTTGATTCGTTTTTCTTAAGATGGCATTGTACTGATTTCATCAAAACATAAATAATCATCTTACTATAGATTTACATTCACTAGGAAGACTTTGTCCAAATTATCCATTCAAGTAGACCCAAGAATATGAACAATGCTTGTGTCCAAACCACTGTATGCAATTACATGGAAAATCCAGATTTGTTCATTGACTTGATACAATAATCAGTAGTCAGTAAATATTTCTTAAATTCTTGTTATGTGTCAGATAAAGTGCTAAGTGTGGAGGATACAAATAAAAAAAAAAAGATAGTCATTGACTACAAGAAACTTACTCTCTAATGAACAAAGACATTATTTGGAAGGAAGTAGAAAAAAGAGAGAGCACCAAAGAGTATCTGGCATGGGGGCATGCCTAAGCAGAGCAGTTGATGGGAAATGAAGGTAAAGGAAATGATGCTTTCTATAAATAATGAACTTGAGATGGAAGTGACTAGAAGTAGGAAAGAAAGTTGGATGCCTTTAGGGGAAATATGTTTTACTTTCGATGACCATAAGCATCTCATTGAGACAAAAGGTCATTTTTTTTTTACTAAAATATCATTTTATTTTCAAAATTCCAAATTGCTTTTTTTTAAAAATCAAAACTTGTTTATGTTCAAAACTTATGCATGTATAATTTTTCAACATTAACCCTTGCAAAATCTTTTGTTCCAATCCCTCCCCCCTTTTTAACCTCTTCCCTAGCTGGCAAGTAATTCAATACATGTTAAATGTGGTAGAAATATGTGTTAAATTCAATATATGCATACACATTCATACAATTATCTTGCTGCACAAGAAAAAGCAAATCAAACAGGAAAAGAAAATGAGAAAAAATAAAATAAAACGAAAGCAAAAAACAACAAAAGGAGTGAAAATGGTATGTTGTGAACCACACTCAGTTCCCACAGTCTTCTCTCTGGGTGTAGATGACTCTTATTCATCACAAGATCATTTTAATTGGTTTGAATCATTTCATTGTTGAAGAAAACCATGTCCATTAGAATTGATCATCATATAATGTTGTTACCGTGTATAATGATGTCCTGGTTCTGCTCATTTCATTTAACATCAGTTCATGTAAGTCTTTCCAGGCCTCTCTGAAATCATCCTGCTGATCCTTTCTTATAGAACAATAATATCCCATAATATTCATATGCCATAGCTTATTCAGCCATTGATGAACTGATGAACATCCAGTTTCTTGCCACTACAAAAAGGGATACCACAAACATTTTTGCACATGTGGGTCCCTTTCCTTCCTTGAAAATCTCTTTGTGATACAGGCTCAGTAGAAACACTGCTGGGTCAAAGGGTATGCACAAAAGGTATGATAACTTTTTGAGCATAGTTCCAAATTGCTCTCCAGAATGGTTGGATCCATTCACTATTCCACCAAACATGTATTAATGTCCCAGTTTTCCGACATCCCCTCCAATATTTGTCATTATCTTTTCCTGCCATCTTACTCACTCTGAGAGGTATGTAGTGGTATCTCAGAGTCATCTTCATTTGCATTTCTATGATCAATAGTAATTTAGAACACCTTTTTCATATGACTAGGAATGGTTTCAATTTCATCATCTGAAAATTGTCTGTTCACATCCTTTGACCATTTATCAATTGGAGAATGACTTGAATTCTGATAAATTTGAGTTAATTCTCTATGTATTTTAGAAATGAGGCCTTTATCAGAACCTTTGAATGTAAAAATGTTTTCCCAGTTTATTGCTTCCCTTTTAATCTTGTCTGTATTTGTTTTGTTTGAACAAAAACTTTTTAACTTAATATAACCAAAATTATCTATTTTGTGATCAATAATAATCTCCAGTTCTTCTTTGGTCCCAAATTCCTTCCTCTTCCACAGACCTGAGAGGTAAACTATTCTACGTTCTAATTTGTTTATAATATCACTCTTTATGTCTTGATCATGAACCCATTTTGACCTTATCTTGGTATATGATGTTAGGTATGGGTCAGTGCCTAGTTTCTGCCATATTAATTTCCAATTTTCCCAGCAGTTTTTGTCAAATAGTGAGTTCTTATCCCAAAAGCTGGGGTCTTTGGGTTTGTCAAACACTAGATTACTATAGTCATTGACTGACTATTTTGACCTGTGATCCTAACCTATTTCACTGATTGACTACTCTGTTTCTTAGCCAGTACCAAATGGTTTTGATTACTGCTGCTTTATAACATAGTTTTAGATCTGGTATAGTGAGGTCATCGTCAGCTTCATTTGTTTTGTTTTATTTTATTTTTTCATTAATTCCCTTGAAATTTTGTTCTTCCAAAATAATTGCTCCTATTTTTTCCACATGTGTAAAATAATTTCTTGGGAATTTGATTGCTGTGACACTAAATAAGTACATTAATTTAAGTAGTATTTTTATTTTGATTATATTCGCTCAGCCTATCCAAGAACACTAGATATTTTTTTTCCACTTGTTTAGAGCTGACTTTGTGTGGAACGTGTTATGTAGTTGTGTTTACATAGTTCCTGACTTTGCCTTGGCAGGTAGATTCCCAACTATTTTATGTTATTGACAGTTATTTTAAATGAAATTTCTCTTAGTTTCTCTTGGTGCTAGATTTTGTTGGTAATATATAAAAATGTTGATGATTTCTGAGGATTTATTTTATATCCTGCAACTTTGCTAAAGGTGAATTTCTAGTAGTTTTTTAGTTGATTCTCTACTCTCATTCCTATTCTAATTCCTTTAGTCTCTTTTTCCTCTCACTGCCAAAGCTAACATTTCTAATATGATATTGAATAGTAATGGTGATTGTGGGCAACCTTGTTTCACCCCTGATTTTATTGGGAATGGTTCTGGTTTGTCCCCTTTACATATCATGTTTAAATAGATGCTACTGATCATTTTAAGGAAACGCCCATTTATTCCTATACTCTAGTGTTTTTGATAGGAGTGAGTGTTGGATTTTATCAAATGCTTTTTCTGCATCTATTGAGATGATCATATGCTTTTGTTAATTTGGTTATTGATATAGCCAATTATGCTAATTGAAGTTTAACTTCTATTGAACCAGCCCTGCATTCTAGATGTAAATCCTACTTGGTCATGGTACATTATCCTGGAGATTTCTTTCTATAATTTCTTTGCTAATATTTTATTCAAGATTTTTGCATCAATATTCATTAGGGAAATTGGTCTATACTTTTCTCTTTGTTTTCATCCTACCTGGTTTAGATATCAGTGCAATGTCTGTGTCATGAAAGGAATTTGGTAGTCCTTCTTTCTCTGTTTTTTCAAATAGTTTGAATAGTATTAGAGTTCATTGTTCTTTAGATGATGGTAGAATTCACATGTAAATCCATCTGTTCCTGGGGCTTTTTCTTAGAGAGCTGATTAATGGCTTGTTCTATTTCTTTTTCTAAAATGGGACTATTTAAGTAATTTATTTCCTCTTCTGTTAATCTGGGCAATCTATATTTTTGTAGGTTTTCCTCCATTTTGCTTAGGTTATCAAATTTATTGGCATAAAGTTGGGCAAAATAACTTCTAATTATTGTTCTAATTTCTTCTCCATTAAAGGAAAGTTGTCCCTTTTCATTTTTGAGACTATCAATTTGATTTTTCTCTTTCCTTTTTATAATCAAATGAACTAAAGGTTTATCGATGTTTTTTTTTTCATAAAACCAACTCTTAGTTTTACTTATTAATTCAATAGTTTTCTTATTTTCAATTTTATTAATCTCTCCTTTAATTTTTAAAATTTTCAATTTGGTATTTAATTGGGGGTTTTTAATTTGTTATTTTTTCTAGCTTTTTTTAGTTGTAAGCCCAATTAATTCATCTTCTCTTTCTCTATTTCATGCAAGTAAGCATCTAGAGATATAAAATTTCCCATAATTACTGTTTTGGCTGCATCCCACAAATTTTCATATGCTGCCTCATTGTCATTCTCTTGGATGAAGTTATTGATTTTGTCTATGATTTGTTCTTTCACCCCTTTATTCTTTAGAATGAAATAATTTAGTTTCCAATTAATTTTTTGAATATTTTCCCCTGGTCTTTTATTGAATGTAATTTTTATTGCATCATTATCTGAAAAAAATGCATTTACTATTTCTGCCTTTAGGCATTTAATTTTGAGGTCTTGATGCCCTAATATATGGCCAATTTTTGTATAGGCTCCATGAACCACTGAGAAAAAAGTGTACTTCTGTCTCCATTCAATTTTCTCCAAATATCTATCATACCTAACTTTTCTAAAATTCTATTTACCTCCTAACTTCTTTCTTATTTTGTGGTTTGATTTGTCTAATTCTGAGATAGCAAGGTTGAGATACCCCACTAGGATAGTTTTGCTGTCTATTTCTTCTTTCAGCTCTCAACTTCTTTTTTAGGAATTTAGATGCTATACCACTTGGTTGATATTACTTCATTATGTATGGTACATACATACTACAAGATATAGTTTCCTTCTTACCGCTTTTAATCAGATCTACTTTTCTTATTGCTTGATCTGAGATTAGGATCACTATCCCTGAAAAGCCTATATTTTTTAAACATTAATATTTTCCCCTAATGATATTACATGGTTATGAGTCGTGGAATACCATATTCAACAAAGAAATAAATTCAAGGGCCACCAAGAAGACAATGGAGAGGTTCATGATAAGTATGAGAAGATGGAAATCTGTTAGGATTTAAGATTAACATAAAAGACATTGTCAGAGAGATGCAAGATAATATTGAAAACTATATTGACTCAGTGACTTATTGTTTTCAGCCCTGCTTGATGGTCAGCCCTAAGAGAGGTTCTGTTATGCAATGAGACACCAAGTCTGAAGCTTTTTATATTAACTCTTTTTTGTCACCTATGTCCACAGTTGACTTCTGTATCCCTACCTGCCAATTGTTATGTTCCTGCTATGTTGGGCAAGAATTGAGATGCAAGGGTCCAATCTCTTCTGATGTTATCTATAAATGTTGGCCACACCTTGAATGCTTTGCTGTTCTTGTGATCAACCAGTCAAAATGTTGTTATCTTGATATATTCATAATAACATCATTTAAGTTCTCTTTGTCATGAGTTTTACTTCATTAATCAAGGTGAAAAGGCCAAATGAAGAATGTTTCTTTTCAATATTGTATTCTGGATATTGGATGGGCACCCATATTTCTGATTTATTCAAGATATATGGCCCAAGAGATCACGAGTCACATAGCAGAAGAGAACATGGATGGTTATGATGTGCATCAGTGAAGAGAGTAGCTACTTTAGTGAGATCTTTGCCCTATGAATCTATTAATTAAATTGTGTACAAATGGAAATAATGTTAACTATAATAAGAATTGTTTGATTAGAATGTCATACATATTTCCTCATTTAATGCCCATGATAGCCCCATGAGATTGTTCACAGGAATAATCATCTTTTATGACTAGAGATTAAATATCTTTCCAATATTCATCCAGCTAAATAGTGTCAGATGTAGGAAACAATCTTGGGTCTTTGGTGATGCCAGGTCCAACACACTTCCCACTATATTGCTGTAACAATAAAAAATTAAAAGTCCTATCTTCATCATTGTGAAAGTCTTTTTTTTTCCATTTAAAGTGACAGCTTAGTAATAGAGGGAGTAGCAGAAATACTAATCAATAAAAATGAAAAGTTTCTCTATCTTCATCATTCTGAAAGTTATTTTTTCATTTAAATGACAGCTTAAAGGAGGAGGGATTAGGGGAAATACTATTTACATAACACTAAATATTCTTTTGAAAATTGAAGTTTACATGAAGATTTCTTGATCATAATTAGAGATATAACACAATTATTCTCTTGTTCAGACCAACAATTATTCAATTTGAAAAAAATATATCTATTTTCTACCAATAACCTTTGGTTTCTGAAATGGTGAAGAAGACTATGAGAAAATAGTGCTGATTCAATTACATTCAATAATTATGTATTAAGACATATACATTCCGTGTGCCAAAAAGCTGAAATTTTAACAGGGAAAACAAGGAGATATATGAACAAATCACCCACATAAGAGAACATGTTTTTTGTAGATGTTCACCAAGTAGGTAATAATATTTATAATAGAATTAGTAGTTAGCATTTAATAGCACTTTTGGTTTTCAAAGCCCTTGAGCTTCAAAACTATCTTATGGGGAAAAGAGATGAATGAGAAGAAAAGTCAAAATATTATTCTCAGATTAGGGGCCTTTATGCCTAGAACATTGAAAGACATCAAGAAGTAGCAGTGATATGTGCATGAATTGCACCTATGCAAGCCACAAATTTAAAAAAAAAAAGCACAGGAAAGAATGAAAAGATATCCTGAGGGAAAAAAATTAAAAAAGGATATTGATTTTAAATGTCCAAAGAAGTTTATAAATAAAGATGATGGAGGAGGATGATCTAAGTTCAGCTCTAAAAAGTTTGAAAAAAGTAAGTTGAGAAAATAGGACTGAAACAATTGAAGAAAAACCAACAAGGGGACTTCTTGCCTTAAAACAAAAACAAAAACAAAAACAAAACTGGCATAAAGCAGTTCCAGAAAGAATAGGAAGGAGGCCTGAAATAGTTAAAGAATAAACAAGAGGTGGACATTTTGCTCAAGAAAAACAGTATAAAATGGTTCAAGAATAAACAGGAGAAGGACTTATTACCCAAGAAAACTACCCTAAAACAGCTCAAAAATAAAGAAGCAGGAAATGTTGCAGAGGAAAAGAAAGTTCTAATTCAAGGACAGCAGTGAAGAGATAGTAGCTAAACTAGTGGGATGACTTGAAAAAGAAAAAAAGAAAGAACTAAGGCAGAACAGACAAGCCAATGATAGAAGCAATTATGACACCATTTTCAAGGCAAAGCAAATTTAGGACTACCTAAGAAGGAAATAAAATTGTGACAAAGTAAAAAAAGAATAAAGTTGATGAGTGATCTACAGAAGTTGATTCAAGGAAAGATTAAAAGTATTGCATTTGCACATGATTCAACCCCATATTATACAGTGTTACATTTAATATGCTAATGAGGAACCAAAGAAAGAGGCATTGAAGAATTAAGAGAGAATTAGGTTGAATCGAGACCCTAAATATACTAGAAATATTAAGAAATTTCTCGTGTACAGAAATAAATCACAAATTGCAGAAATAATACAAAGTTTTAAAGGCCAATTGTGGAAGATGTTGTGCCATGCAGAAGCATTGACAATATGCTTGCAATGACAAAGCAGTTTGGGAACAGTGGAACATGTGGATAGGAGAACTATTACATCTTTACAAGATAGCAATTCACTCATCTCTGGAAAAAGTAATAAGGATACAGGTAGATAAGTAAGACACTATTGTGGATGAAATGAAACCGATTCTTACACCAATGTCTCAAAAAGAAACTGTAATTAAACATTCACTGGTGCATAAAGTATTTTGGGATTTTTTTCTCTATGCACCACCAAAACTGAGACTGAAAACGATTGAAACAATCAGAGAAGCTGTTATATATCTTGTACATGCACATGACAGAGCTAAAGTAGCTTTATATTGTCTGTAGCACTGCACAAAGGACAGAAAACTTATGATCAAAACAAAGGAGAATCATAATGAATAAGTAGCCAACAACAAATATTATCACTTGGTTTTGCTGGCAGCATTTGATTGTGTTGATGATATTGTGTTTATGAAGCAGTTATGTCAGTAATCATCAATTCCCAGCCAAACATGGAAGGAAAAGTGTGTAACATTTTACATGGCCATGTCATGTCTTCTCAACCACATGGCAAGTATTTGGTGGGCAGAAAATGCACCTCTCTGAATCCCCACAGTACATACCTCAAGCTAGCTAAGTTCCCCAGGAAAATGAGAGTGTTAAGTTGTTATCTTTGTCTCCTCAATAGTTCCCACAAGGCTTACTAAGTCCATAGAATGGGTTTAACAAATCCTCTTAAAATGAAATAATGGAAAGTGAATACTGAGAAATTTTGAGTAAACCTGGTGCCAAAGAAAATAGGTTAGAATATAATTGTCTCAAATGTCATTGTAGAGAAGGAGCACTATGGGGTTGGGAAAGTGCATACAAAGTCTTTTAAAAAGACTTTTAAAAAATTCTTTTTGTAAAAGATGGTTTTTAAGGAGGAGATCAGAGGGGATAGAATATATTTTGGGCAATACAGACTGTATAAAGCAAGATGAATTAACAAAAATTTATTTAATATAGTAACCATTTCATTGACCATGAAATATTAGTTGGATGAATGAAGGTAGAATATAATAAATAAATCAATGAATGAAAGAATTAATTGTAGTTACCTTGAAAAGATTAGTTTTTTGAACTATAGAATAAATGAATCTATGAATTCACAAGTCTGAGTCACTTGGCATTCACCTGCAAATGAACCCAGATGAGAAGAACCAGTTTGGTCCTGAACTTCAGACCTTAAAGTTCAGTGGAAAGAAGCAATGATCAGCCTGGCTCCCCAGAGAAACATCCTGGAATGGGATTTAAAGTATTTAGGCAGCACCCATTCTCTTGACAACCTTGATATTTCAAGTCCTTCCCATTTAATTTCCTCTCTTTTATCATTTTGTAACTAAATCTCTTTTCTTCTTTTTCTCTTGGTATCATCAAAGCTCTGCTTGGGGTAGGGAAATTAGAAAGTATGTGTGTATGATAAAGAGATATAAGGTTTCCATATGCTTGGATTTTTTTAATTTATTATGCAGGAGATACCTGGAGTTCATTGAAGGAGATTCCATGACAGGGAGCTCTAAACTCCCTAACAGAGACCATCTATTCATCTACCCACACAGCACAGGAGAGAATAAATGAGAATTTTTGGTAGTCATATAGCTACATTTTTCCTCTTATTGAACTGTTCCAAGAAAGACTATTTTCAAATAATCACAAAGTCAAAAAGGACCCAAGGGCTAACCTAGTTCAGTTTCATCTATTTAAGTATTTATTAAGTACCAACTGTGGAATCAGAAACAAAAAAAACAACAATCTGTATATTCATTAAGAAGCATTCCTGAAGTTCTCCTTATTAGACATAACTGGTACATAGATGAAGAAATACAAATTATATATCATAGGTTCTTAATCTATAATCTATAGAAGAATAGTCCCAATAGATTCATACATACATCGTAGTGGGTTTAGGAACTTAAAGGGTGGAAAAGGTATATCATTACTTTGATTAATCTATCTTTTCCTTTATAATTTTATATACTTTATTTCATGAATTTAAAAATATTGCTGTGAGATGACCCCAGATGCTCCCAGATGACCAAAGGGCTCCATGATACAAACATGGTGAAGGACTCCTGTTCTAGAAGATATCAATTTATACTGGATATCAGTGATATCAATTCCTTGCAAGATGTAGAAAGTACTGACATTTTGAGAACAACAGGAAATTTTCATATGTGTAGAAGGTGGAGCCAAAGCTGAGCTTTAAAGGAAGGGTGGAAAGGGTGGGGAATATGATATGAGCATCTGTTTCTGCAAAGACATAGAGACACAGAATGTCCCTCACATAAAATGCTGGCCAGCCAGTTTAACTGGAAAAAGAGAATGCATAAAGGTAGGGGAGGGTTGATATGAAATCAAATGGAATTTCTTTGATATTACTGATGAAACTCTGTTCCAGGACCCAGAGGGGAAGAGTAAAGCCATGATGGCTGCTGGACTCTCTCACCACAACTCTTGTCATTGTGCATTACTACTATCTCTTCCATCACCTTTAAATGGAAGGGGAAAGGCAAATACCCTGTTCTTCACCTCGGAAGGAAACAACCTTCTATAATTTATTAGCACTTGGGGGGAGAAGGGGGAGAGGATGTGTGTAGAAATATGACCCAATAAAGTTCCTCATGAGAAAATGTTTTGTCAGTTACCAAAGAAATTTCCCCCATTTGATTGCAAGCTCTTAGAATATGTGTATTTTCATTTTTATACAAAGTAAAACTCTTACAAACTTGGTAACTCAAAAGTTAAATTATTTAAAATAAATTATTTATACATTCACACCCTATTTTAGTTGGTATCTAGAACGTAAGTTCTTTCAATGCAGTACTGATGTACTTTTATCTTATTTTGGTCAGCTTTTTATCTCCAGTCAAACATGAATAATACACATTAGGAGCTTGTTAACTGTTTTCTGAATTGAATAACAATTTGCTTGAAAGGTGGGTGGGACCACAGTGCATAAAGAGCTAGACCTGGAGTGTAGCAATCCAGGAAGCCTTGAGTTCAAATCTATCCTCCACCACTTATTAACTTCCTGATCCTGAGCAAGCCATTTAGCTTCTCCCTGCTTTAATTTCCTCAATTATCAAATAGGGAAAATACTAACATCTATATCCCAGGACTGTTGTGAGGATCAACTGAAATAGTTGAAAGGGATTTAGCACAATATCTAGCACACAAATGTCATTTCCTTCCCTCTTCCCCATTAAGAATACACACACACACACACATATATATACATATATATGAGAAATATGGTATAGATTAAAGACCAAGGAAGGTCTTTACTGTCTTTCTATTGCACTAAGAAAAACCAATATTGTTATCCTGGGATATTTAAAAGAATCTTCATAAATGTATCTCAGGAAAAAAAAAATGTTTTAAGAAGCCATGCATTAACTCTAAGAAGTATAGGGAAAGGTGAGTCTCCAACTTTCTTACCTTATCTGCTTGTCAGAGCTCCTGACAGTCAAAGTACTAGAAATAACATTCCCTCCTATTCTTTCTTGATATTCCTAGGCAATAAATAGAGCAGATGTCTTGCTGTAATTCCCAATTCAATTAAACCAATTTATTTCCCTACTTTTGTTAGAATAATGGGAAGAGGACAAAGATCCCTTTAGAACGACATTAGAAACTCTGTTTCCAAGGCCACCTGCATCAAGAAAGATGTGGGGGTGATAAATCATAATGGAAGGAAGGTGACACAAAGACTCTCAGCAAGTGCTCTGCAAAGCTGAAATTCTGAAGAGAAAATGAAATAGCAAAACAAAATCACAAAACCGGTGGCCTTGGTGCATTACGTAGAGTGAGAATATTTTAAAAGCAAGAAAAAAAAAATGAAGAAAGTCATTTGCCTTCCACTTTACAGAGTAATATCTTTTCAAAAAGTAAGAACATTGAACAAAGTTCAACATGCTTTTGAAAATAGTATTTTATGGATCAACATTTAATTTGTTGTTAAAAGTTAAAAGTAGAATTTAGTTCCAAGTGATTTCAAGGTGAAGGAGAAAAAGCAGAATAATGGCAAAAAAAAAATTAAAAGTATGTTGGAAAACAATGTTGACTATAAATAAATGCAAGAAATTGAAGTTTTGTAGAGCAGTTAGTAGTTTATGATTGGGTATTGTTAAGACTTTGGGAAAAGTGTCATGAAGAGTTAGATCTTTTGAATATCAGATGACATTAAAAATTACAAATGACTGTAGCTTAAATGATAGAAAAGCTTGAGTTATTGACCCAGAAGTCTTTTCAGATTCAGATATATGCTGTAAACTATTTGGAACAAAGAAAATGCTTTTGGTAGATATGCCTGTCTCTCATGACTCACTTAATATGAATAATGAGAGAGTCACTAAACAAAACTGCCTCTATTGTGATGTCTTTCAGGAAATCCTGCATAATTATGAAATGTTGTAGGAAGACATCTTGTTTCAAGCCAGTCTTTGGGATGGCTCTGTACTCTAACAAATCACAGGCTTCTCAAGTGCCAATAATTAAAAAAAATACAGGAAGATCTTGTATTCTCTAAAGTTTTCTTCAATATATTATTTGACTGTAAATATATGTTATGATACAGAATCCCTTCTACCACTTCTTGGCTCTTGGAAAAGATTCATCAAGTCCTAAAGTCATTCCATCAGAAATAGTAGCAAAGTTCATAACCATTTTTAGTCATTCAGTAACCATTTACTCTGCAACTAGTTGGTTCAGTAGAAAGAGCACTGAACCTGGAGTGAGGAAGACCTGAGTTCAAATGTGGTCTTTAACACTTACTAGCTGTGTGACCATAGGGAAATTACTTCACTCTGTATTAATTATTTCATCTGTAAAAAGATCAAGAGAAGGAAATAGCAGACCCCTCTAGTATCTTTGCCAAGAAAAAAACAAATAAGGTCACAGAGAGTCAGAGAAAGCTGAAATGACCAAACAACAACAAACATTTATTAATCATTTATTGTATCATTGGGGACACACATAAAAAAAGGCAAAAGTAGGAAGGCTAGCCTTTTGTACCAGCCATATAAGTAGATAATAAATTATTAAATCTTTCATTAAGCAGAACCAGCCCTGAATTGCAAAAAGGCTAAGGAAGCCACATATTCTGTAAAGAAAAAAGCATCGACTTAGCTATCCATGGACAGAAACAAATACTTTTTGGCACATCACTGGCATCTTTTGGAAAGTACATTGGACAAGGTAAGAATATGGAGCTGACAAGGGATAAAGTTCAGGTGTGGAGAGGAGACTGGAGAAGATGAAAAAGAAGAACCTCCAAACATTTAGCAGTACTTACAGAGAATAGGAAAATTCACCATAAACACAAATAACTATGCCCAGGGATCAGTCAGTGGCTTAACAAATTGTGTTACATGAATAAAAGAGAACAATACCGGTCCATAAAGAATGATACATGTGGGGAAATCAGATAAACACTGCTGGAAACATTTACAAGAGAGGCAAAATGAGGACAGCAGAGCCAAAAGAACAGCTTATGTAATGATTAAAGTGATGCAAAACAACAGCCCTAGAGATGTGAAGGACTTCAGAGGTTCTTCAGTCTACCTCCTTTTCTTTGGAAGATAAGAAAAATGAGACATAAGAGATTCAATAGCATGTCCAAAGTTACAGGGTGCAGTGCTAAGGTTGGAATCCAAATAATCTAATGTGAATTCAATGTTCAAATCAGTACTTTGTGCACAATGTCTACTGGACAAGCAGCAAAGCTTTAGTCATCAAGCCAACAAGCATTTATTAAGCTCTTATCAGCCCCTTTACTAATTGTTGGCAGTACAAATCAATGCAAAAAGAAGCTGTCTTCCTCACAGATAGGTGTTTATCCTTTTCTCAACTGCACATGACACTTTCACAAAAATTGCCCATATATAGGACATAAAAAGCTCACAACCAAATGCAGAACAGCAAAAATATTAAATGTACTTTTTAAATATAATAATGCAATAAAAATTACATTTAATAAAACCTAATTATAGGTTATTTGGAAACTAAATTATTCCATCTGAAAAATGATTGTGCCAAAGATCAAATCACAGAAATAATCAATAATTTATTAAAGACAGCACACCAAAATTTGTGGGAAGTAGTTAAAGCAGCACTTAGAGTAAAATTTACATCTCTAAATGCATACATCAATAAAGGAGAAAGAACAGATTGATGAATTTGGTATGCAACCAGAGAAAAACCTAGAAGATAATACATTTTAAATGCCCACTTAAAAAAAATGAAGGGGGCAGAGCCAAAACAGCAAAGAGTTGACAGGTCTTTGAGCTCTTTCTGGCTTCTTTCAGATCAACACCAGATGAAGACTCTGAACCAGTTTTGGAGTGACAGAATCCACAAATATGTGGAGTGGAACAAATTTCCAGCAGAAGATATCTTGGAAGAACTTCAGAAAAGGCTTGTCTCAATGGGGCAGTGGGAGAGGCAACCCAAAATAGGTACAGCACATGAAAACTCAGGGAAGAGAGACTTCTGTGAGCTGGAGGAATCTATTGGGAGGCTTTTAGTCAAAATACAGCAGCAATGGCTACTCTATTCTTGTTCAGAAGCCAGTGGATTAGCAGACTAGATGTGAGACCTCCAATGCAACTGCAGAAGGCAAATAGTGAGCTTCTGAACCTCAGCAAAACAAGCAGGACTTGGCCATGACCACCCAGCATGGAAAGGAAGTCAGCAGCACCAGCCCCAGAACAGCATAAAGTCACTGCCACTTGTAGATGAAGTTTGGGAGAGTCTCCCATTTGCCCTAACAGTAGACCTCAATCTTTAAAAATAAACAAAAAAAAAGCAAAAAGAGCTCTGACCATAGATAGGGAAGAACAGACCTTAACCCTGAGGACACTAAAGGTAAAACATCTCCAGATGAAGCCTCAAAGGGAATTTGAGTGGGTCTTCAACTCTAAAGGCTCTCTTGGAAGAATTCAAAAATGATCTGAAAAGAAAGTTAGAAGAAAAGTGAGAAAGAAAATGAGAGCTCTAGAAAGGAAACACAGAAAATGTCTGAAGAAATCACACCTTAAAAATTAGTTTTGGTGAAATGGAAAATGAAAACAACTCCTGGAAAAACAAAATTGGTGAAATAGAAAAAAAAATAATAAAATGAACAAAACAACTCCTTTCAAAGTTCAATTGGTCAAATACAAAAAGATTTTTAAAAAGCTGATTGAAGAAAATAATTTATTAAAAGTAGGAATTGAACAAATGGAAGTAAATGACTCAATGAGACATCAAGTATTACTCAAACCTCCCAAAATGGAAAAAATACAAGAAAATGTAGAATACCTCATGGGACAAACAATTGACCTGAAAAATAGATCCAGGAGAGACAATCTAAGAATAATTGGACTACCTGAAAATCATGATGAAAAAAAGAACCTAAACAATATCTTTCAAAAAATCAAGGAAAACCACGCTGAACCAGAGGATAAAATAGCCATTGAAAGAATTCATCAATCATCTCCTGAAAGAGACCCCAAAATGAAAACTCCAAGGAATATGGCAGCTAAATTTCAGAATTAGCAGATTGATACTGCTGGATGGAGCCATGATGGTGAAGTAAAGCCAGGAAGCTATTTAAGCTCTCTAACTTTCCCTTGAAAACTACATGAAAACAGGTCTCTGAACAGAATCTCTGGATGGAATGAAGCCACTCTCCAACTTATGATAGACTAGAAAAACTTTAAGAAACATCAATCTTACAGGAGTGAAAAGGGTGTTCAGCCCAGCTCAGACAGACTCTGGGAAAGTCAGTGAAAGAGTCTTAATCACAGCAAACTGGCAACTAAGATCCTCAGTCCTGGCAAAGTAGAGGAGCAAATCAGTGGAGCAGTTTTGAGTCCCAGCTCAAAAGGCCAACTCTGGAGAAACAAGGCTGTTACCTGAAAAGAACAGATAAATCTACCCCCTGACAAGACAAAGGGCCCCTGAGTTCAAATCCAAGACTTAAGAGCTTTACAGGAAGGTTGGGACAGTGTTTCCCCTTTACCCCAGAAGCAGAGTTCAACCATAAAGGTTAATTTTTTTATCAGATCAAAGAGAAAATATTGCAAGCAGTCAGAAAGAAACAATTTAAATATTGAGGAGCCACAATCAGGATTACTCAGGACCCAGCAGCTTCTATTTTAAAGGCTTTTTAAGGCCTGGAATCTTTCCAAAAGGCAAAGAAGCTTGTATTGCAGCCAAGAATCACCTATCCATCAAAATTAAGCATTATCTTTCAGGAAAAAAAGATGGAGATTCAATGAAATTTGGGATTTTCATTTATTTTTGATGAAAAAAACCTGATCTGAACAGAAAATTTGATCTTTCAATACTGAACTCAAGAAGCATTAAAAGGGACACGGGAAGGAAAAAAAAATTCAAAAAAGTTTAAATGTTTCATCTTTATATGGGGAGATGTTTAACTATTTGAAAAGTGTATCTTTATTAGGGGTATACTTAGAGAATGTAGCTATAGTTTTACTTTATTTTGATGATATAAAAAAGAAACAATAGGTTGAAATGGGATTCTTTTGGAAGAAGAGGAAGGGGAGGTAAAATAGGATAAATTACATGATATAAAGAGGCAAAAAAAATGAGGAAAAGAAGGGAGAGGGATAGCTACTTTGTGAATCTTAATCTCATTGGATTTGGCTCAAAGTGAGAATATCATACCTATTTAGTTTGATGCCGAAATTTATCTCACCCTCTAGGGAAGTAGAAGGGGAAAGGGGGAAAGAAAGAGGGAGGTTAATAGAAGGGAGAATGAAAGTAGAAGGAGACAGGCTTAAGAAAGGGAGAGGAGTTGTAAAAGGGGAAGACATTCAGGGAGGTGATGGTCAGAAACTAAATACTGAGGAGGAGGGAAGGGGGAAAGGAAAGAGAAAAATCTAATTTGGGAAAAATAAGATAGTGGAAAATACAGTGACTAATTTTTATTGTGAATGTGAATGGAATGAACTCTCCCAGAAAATGAAAGTGCATAACAGAGTGAATTAAAAGCCAGAATCCTACAGTATGCTGTTTGCAAGAAACATATTTAAAGCAAAGTGCTACATACAGAGTAAAAGTAAAAGACTGAAGCAGAATCTATTATTCTTCAATTGAAGTTAAAAAAAAAAAGAAGAAAAAAAAACTATTGAACTAATGAACATTTAAAGAACTATCATTTCCAATACTACGCAAACTATTTGGGAAAATCAGGAAGAAAGGAGTCCTACCATATTCCTTTTATGACACAGATAGGTTCTGATATCTAATCCCATATATAGACCAATTTCCCTAAAGAATATTAATGCAAAAATCTCAAATATACAGAAAAAGCATTTGACAAAATTTAACAACCATTGCTATTAAAACACCAGAGAACATAGGAATAAATGAAACTTTTCTTAAAATAATCAGTACCATCTATTTAATGCTATCAGCAAGCATCATATGTAATGGGGATAAACTAGAACCATTCCTAATAAGATCAGGGGTGAAACAAAGTTGCCCACTGTCATCATTATTATACAATATTGTATTAGAAAAGTTAGCTAAGCAATAAGAAAAGAAAGGGGAATTAAAATAGTAAGGAGGAAACAAAATTATCACTCTGGAGATGATATAATAGTATTCTTAGAGAATTCTATGGAATCAA
This sequence comes from Myrmecobius fasciatus, assembly GCA_023553655.1. Taxonomy (NCBI): domain Eukaryota; kingdom Metazoa; phylum Chordata; class Mammalia; order Dasyuromorphia; family Myrmecobiidae; genus Myrmecobius; species Myrmecobius fasciatus. The sequence continues at coordinate 802 of JAJPUD010008090.1, read as the reverse complement.
CTAAAAAACTACTAGAAATAATTAATAACTTTATCAGAGTTTCAGGATACAAAATAAATACACAAAAATCACTAGCATTTCTATGTTACCAACAAATTCCAGCAGCAAGGACACAAAGAGAAATATCCTTTAAATAAATGCAAATAATATAAAATATTTGCGAGTCTATCTGCCAAGGCAAAATAAGGAATTACATGAATATAATTACAAAACACTTTCCACACAGATAAAGTCATATCTAAACAATTGGAAGACTATCTAGTGTTCAGGGATAGGCTGAGCTAATATAATACAAATGACAAATCTGCCTAAATTGATCCACTTATTCAGTGCCATTCCAATCAAATTGCCAAGAAATTACTTTAAAAAACAAAATAAAAAAACAAAAACAAAGTTCATCTGGAAGAACAAAAGGTCAAAAAATTCAGGGGAATTAATGAAAAAATGAAATGAAGGTGCTCTAGTTGTATCAGACCTAAAATTATATTCAAAAACAGAGGTCATAAAAATCATTTGGTACAAGCTAAGAAATCAAGTGGCTGATCAGTGGAATAGTTTAGATTCCAAGATGAAATAGGCAATGCCTAAAAAATGACCAACAGGAGGATTTCAGAGAGGATTGGAGAGACTTGCATGAACTGATGCTGAGTGAAATCAGCAGAACCAGGAGAACATTATACACAGCAACAAGACTATACGATGATCAATTTTGATGGACATGGTTCTCTTCAACAATGATGTGATTCAAACCAGTTGTTCAGCAATGAAGATAGTCATATACATCCAGAGAGAGGCCTGTGGG
>JAJPUD010008089.1:77914-95465 GCA_023553655.1 Myrmecobius fasciatus | reverse complement strand
GCCCGGCGGCAAGGTACTGCCCCGCCCCCTCGTAATCCCTCGGCCCCTTGGGGCCGGGGGGTCGCTTTAGTGGTTAGGAAGGGGGTTGGAAAAGTGCTGGAGGAGGCGGCCGGGCCCCAGATCCCGAGGCTCGGAGCGCAGCTGTGCGCGGCCGCTGCGCGGGGCCGGCTCGTGTTTGAGACTCGGGGGGAGGGGAGGAGAGGGGCGGGGCAGTAGAGGGGGAGGGGAGAAAAGGGGAAAAATAACAAGTCTCCCCTTTCGGGGATTGGCGAACAATGCTGAGTGTGAGAGCAGGCTCGCCTGCACACGCACATAACACACTTAGACGCGAGCGCGCACACACGCAAATACACACAGACACACCGTACCACATACCAATAACCAGAACTCGGATTCTTGCCCATCCCTTGCTCTAGCCCCCTTTCCTAGTCCTGTGCTGGCCGGTACTTTGCTTTGAACTGCGACGAATGTTGTACACTCTCTGTCTCCCCTCTACCACCTTGTGATTTCCCACGGTTAAAGGCCCAGGATGTGGCGTGCTTTGGTTCGGGCCCTGTGGGTGCAGCTGGATTTGGATTGCTTATGCGGGAAAGGAGGCCGAACTTGAAGGTTGTGTTCACCAAGTAGGGATCCTATGTGGATTTCTCTCCTCCTTCTCCCTCCAGGGAGTGAATCGTCCGGCGGTTCCTTAGACTGGAGGGAACATGTAGGTCCAGTACCACATCTGGAGTCTTTTGGTTCTGGGCCGCTGGTATTATGGTGTTTAGGAGATGGAGAAGTGTTAAAGCTTACTTGCCTATTTGAAGGAAACCGCTTAGCCACCCCCTCCACTCTTGGTCGGGAGGCGGAGCAGGGACACACCCCCGGCTGCGGGTTTGGTTTGGGGAAAGCCAGGGCTCGGGTCTTTGTTCCCAGCCCCCATTAAACATGCAGTGTTGTCTCCTGGGCCCTGGCTGCAGCAATGGTTAGCGGTTCTGTTGGGAGTATGAGGAAGGCGCATTTTGAGGGCGGGGATCCAGAGGTATTCCCACTGAGTGAGGGGTTTGTGGGGTTCCATGAGCTGTTTGGGTAGAAATTGTGCTGAAGCTAATAATGCTGTTTACTGAACTGCTGGTCACTGCTTGTATGGGAGGTGGGGATGAGGGTTGGGGGGGAGGACCGGAGGATTGGTAGGCAGCATACTTTACCCCAAAGGACCCTGAGTGGTTTCTGTTTGAAATGACAAGGCAACTTGAAGTATTTTTTTTTTAAGTGTATGGGTACACTCCGTGGGGTGGCTAGTAACTACGTTGAATAAACCAGATGCCTTCTAGTAGTTCTTTTTGCTTCAACCAACACTCAGTCATCTTGTTTAATGCAGTGTTGCAAAAGTCTGGGTGCCGTTTTAAGCTTTAATTACTTAAAACGACGCTAAGATTTTTGGAGGTTCCAATATATATCTATATACATAGCTGTGTAGTAGATGTTTTCTGCTCCCCCTCCCCCCAGACCATAGTCCTCTGGAATATGGATTCAGATCTCCACAATTTGGGGGGGAGGCGCGACATTAGGAAACTAAAATGGCTTATGCGATATGCCCAGGCACTCTTCTTAGCCCAGCTTCAGGTGTGGTCTTTTCAGTGTTTGTTCAGTTCATTTTCTGATAATTATTTTTGGAGGTCCCTTCAGCCCCTTTCTCCCTTTCGATTTAATTCCTCAAACATTGAAGTGTCCATCAAGAATTTGTTTCTTATTCTTTCTAGGCAATTGGAAGGGGGGAGTATGGAGCCTTTGAACAACTTTAACCTTGAGAGTGATGGGATTACATTCGTTTATTAGGAAGATTATTTTGGCAATAGTATGAATAGATTGGAGAGGGGAGAAATTGGAGTTTGAAAGCTGTCAGAGTAGTTAAGGACAAAAAGGTACTGAGACTTGAATTAGAAAGGGATCTATCAGAGGATCCTAGGTCTAGAGCTGGAAGGAATCTTAGACATCAATGAGGATGTTTTTCTTTGTAATCTTGCATATTTTATGTATTGAAAACATTATTCTGAGATGGGCACTACTGGAATGCTTCTCAATACCTTGATAGATCTCACTAGATTGTCAAAAGGATCTATGACACAAAAAAGGTTAATCCTTCTGTAGGTTAACTAGATATTAATTGAGGGGGGCAGAAAGGAGATGGATATGGGGGCAGTTAATGAAATTACAATCTACAGGGTCTCAGGATCATAAATCTGAAGTTGAAAGGGAACTGAGAGGCCATCTAGTTCTGCCATCTTACTTGCCCATGGACCTTGTGATTCTAGAACCAGAGCTCTTTCCATTGTAACATGTTGATTATGCAGTTAGGAGTGAAGAAGATAGAATAATCAATGATGACGCCAAGGTCTTGGACCTTGAGAACTGGGGGAGAATGGTGGTATTATAAATAGAAGTTGGGGAAAAGGTAGGTTTGTGAGGAAGATGTTCACTTTGGAGTATTTTGAGTTTGAAGTACTGTAGAACTCTGGTAAAGATGGCCCAGCTGGCTGACGGCAGTGGAAAATGAGAAACTTTTTCGGGGAAGGAAGAGAGTCCCTTGTATAGAAATGATCGTGGAAGTCCTGGAAAAGAGAGAGATCAAGAAAGAGTAAATAAATAAATAATATGCCCAAGGATAGATCTTTGAGGAACATTTACACTTTTATGGAATAAGCAGCAGTTGAAGTGGAAGAGGGAGATCAGAGGTCAAACTTAACTTTTATAGGTTACATCCCTTTGATGATTCCTGTTAGCCATAAAATTAGATACAGCTTCAAAATACATATTTCCTGGAAAATGGCAAAAATAAAAACTGAATTAAACTCTTAAAGGGCTCTAGAGGATGCCACATTCTTTACCTCCTACTTGATGGGGAAGGGGGAAGAGAGTTGAGTTAATTTGCTTAATCACTAAGCCCCAGGCAGGAGCTTTTCACTTGGTTTGGCATTTTGGATTAAACTAAATTTAGGAAATTCACCTATTGTATATCTCCCTAGGAGATTCTGAATGTTGGAGCTGAACTGCCTGCATCCTCTTTTCTGTTTAAAATTCCTAATACCAGTACATTTTCATTTCTCACGGTACATCGGTAGAACTTTCATGAGATGCTAGATCTAGGTTAGAAGAGACTACTCCCTCTTTAGATATGGAAAAACATGTTTAGAAAATGATTTTCCCAAGATCACTCAGCAAGGTGGGATTCCAGGTCCAGCACCCTTATCAACTATAGGAAAGATGCCTCTCTACAAAGGCTGGTTCTGAGATTTACTATGTTGGCTAAATTACTTTATCTCTCCAGGCTACAATTTCATCATATACAAAGATTGTGGTGGGGGTCCTTCTCACCAGGGTGATTATAACTCTGTTCACCTCTCTGTGAGTGCATATATTGAAAATCTCTCCCATCCTTTTCCTTTTCCTATTTTTTTTTTAATGTCCCCAAGCATTTTTTAAAGTGGAAACTGGAGATAGACAAAAGTAAACCGGAACAGTCCTAGGCCACAGTGAACTAACCTGTGAGATTCAACATATAAATTCAGTGCACAGTAAATGTAAAAGCAAGATCTTTCATAAAGAGTTGACACACTTAAAAGGAATCTAAAGTAAAGATTTTGAGGCAACTTTGAAAAGGAGATGTGTTCTTGGTTTGGGGAGGAAAACTTTACTGCCCTGAAGGCAGGAAAGTAAATGCAGAGATTGAGGAATAGTTTCTTTGAAATGTTTCAGTTGTTGTTGTATCCAACTCTTCTTGACCTCATTTGGGGTTTGTTTGTTTTTTTAGCAAAAAATACTGTAATAATTTATTATTTTCTTCTCCAGCTCATTTGATAGATGAGGAAATTGAGACAAACAGGGTCACACAGCTACAAAATGTCTGAGAACAGATTTGAACTAAGGAAGATGAGTCTTCCTGACTCCAACCTTGTTATTCTATCCACTTAACGTTCTTGAAAGGTTGACTGGAATTAAGCTGAATGACTTAAATATTAAGCAGAAGGAATTGTATTTTATCCTAAAAGTAGTAGGGAGTCACTGTAGCTTTTTGAGCAGGAAAGTAACATCTATGCTTTGTGAAGATTATTTTTGGCAGCTTTGTAAAGGAGCTGATAGATAGGAAATAGGACAAATAGAAGGTCCAGGCAACTACTGAGAAGGACCAATACTAGAGTGGCAGCCATGTCAGGTCAGACATGAGAGGGTTTGTGGACATGACTTGGTTTCTCACTGGATATGAGGAGTGAGAGGGAAGAATCAGGGATAACTCTGAACTTGTAAATGTTTTTGATTGGAAGAATGAGAGAGAGACTTCAATAGCAATTGGACATCTGGAAGATATCCCTTGGGAGGGGGCAGTGACAGTGACAAGTTTCATTTTGAGCAAGTTGAGTTTGAGCTGTTTATGGGAGGGCCAGATCGTTCATTTGGGAATTATTTGCATAGAGATTTTAGGTGAAACCATGGGATTGATGAAATCACTGAGGGAAAAAAAAAAGAGAGAGAGAGAGCCTAGTAAAGTAGATAGCAGGTGAGACACGGATGAAGAAGCTGCAAAGGAGGATGAGCAAAAATTATTGGATCCAAGTTTTGGAGCTGGAAGAAGGCTTGGAAAATAGGGAGAGCAACACCCTTGTTTTAAATAGGGGGAAAGTCACATGACTAGAGCAAGATTTGTGGGCAGGATTTGAACCTAGTCTTTGTGGCTTAAAGTCCAGTACTCTGCCTAGAACTGAGGCAAGGTCATAGGATTTGGTAATTGTCAAATTGTTGGAAACCACTAGTGTAGGAAGTCAGAATGTAAGGAGCTGAGAAATTCATGAAAGGTAAGACAGCTAAAGCAAGGGGTGTAGGTGGCTCTTTCTGGGAGTTTGGTTGAAAAGAAGAAAGGGCAGTGTGTGGTAGGGGGTAATTCCAAATCCAGGCATGGTTGTATGCAGCAGAAAGGGGAAAAGCACATAAAGAGAATTTGACATTTAGAGCTTGGCTCAAGGGCACAAGTGGAGGGCTTGATGTTGGCAAGGAGAGGGACCACCTTTTCTTCAGAGTCTGGGTGATAGGAGAAGCATCGGACTGGAGGGGGGGGTGACTGGGCAGTGATCTCCAGAGGTTTTGAGGTATAAAATAGTAGAGAAAAAGGTGCTTTAAGCTGGGTAGCTGCTATGTTTCCTATAAAGGAGGAAATGAAGTCCAGCTGAGGGGGGAAGGTAGGTAGCATTTAGAAGGCTTAAAGAAAGTTGTGGGGAGTGCTGGGGAGAGTCAATTAAGGAAGAATTTAAAAGGATTGCCACAGGGTAGTGAGGGCCCAGTTGAATTTAGATAACAGGAATTTTTAGTGTTAACAATTCTGCTGCTTTGGAGTAAGCTGGGGAATGTGGGGGGTGGGGATATCCCAGCTGGGGGAGTTTGACCAGGTATAAGCAGAATAAGACTAAAGGGGTAAGAATTCAAGGACAGGGTTTGCTTGAAATGGTTAACCATTGGAATAAGGAAGGTGTGTTCAGAGTTGGGAATAGCTCCAGGTCTTCATAAAAATGAAAAATAGATTGAGTGATCCAGGAGAGAAGGAATGGTACTAGATTGTGAATGAAGAATTTTGGTGGTCATTCATATGGTGTAACACGTTTAGAAATGATGATAAGATCAAATCTTGAACAATATATGTGTGTAGTTGAGTTGGATCGAGGTACAGGTCAGAGTTGGAGCTGAAACTGGGAAGCCAGAGGGTATTGATTAAAATCCCTAGTTGTCAAGGTAGAAGTTGGGGTGGGCAGAAAAAATGCCTTGAGAAAAAGAGGAAAATGACCTGGAGATTGGGAGATAATAATCAGTCAGCAAACATTTATTGAGCGCCTACAATGTGCCAGGAACTATACTAAACACTAATTGCCACAAATATCCGGATAGGGTGATGAGGGAGATAGTATTTTTTCCTCCGTTAAGATTGACTCTGTGATGGCAGCAGAGGCAGGCTTTGGGGGCGGCAAAAAGAGAACCCATTTCTCTCCCACTAGCAGTGTGAGTGTGATGAGAGGTGCATCCAGGAGGGAAAAGCATTGGTAGGAATACAATCTTTTGGGAATAAGAAGATAGGAGTAAGATTTTAAAAGTGTGTGACAGAGACCATGTATTTGGAACTGGAAAGGATTTTTTAGAGATCAGTGAGCTGACACTCGCCCTCCTTTTTTTATATCAGGAAACTAAAACATTTGAATGAGTTGTCTGCGATCCCTTAGCTAATAAACTTGTGAGGCAGAGGATTTCAGTCCAGTTCTTTCTGAGGACAAGTTCAGGTCCCAGATACTTGCTCTATCTAAAAAAGTTTTGTTAAGAATAGAAGGTTCCAGAAAGGAAAAGGCAGAGTAGTATTGGCTAGGGTTAAAAATGGGTGGTGATAGGAATTTAGGAAAAGTATGTTTTTATGTATTTAATGGGACTACCTCAGGGATTAGGGAAAGAAGAGAGGAAAGTTTGTTATTTTAGGACTGGGACTGTGGCCGTCAACTGATGGACAGTCTTTCAGGCTTCAGGGGCCTGACTCATCTTCACCATCAGTTTTTTTGCCTCCTCCCAAAAGGGCCAGAGATGATGCAAGTCTAAAGGTTGTCTAGACTGGGAATGTGTATTTGGTTCCTGGTTGAGCTTGATTTGTGTGGCCAAACCAATAAGAAATCTGGTGTCTGATGGTAAGAGATTTTTCCCTTTGTGGCTTCTCTGGGGTCTTTTTGACCTCCCTGTGTGCCTCCACGTGTGGAAGGGAATTGACCTAATCCTGGCCTTGGATGCTTAGTGTAAGGAAGGACTTGAGTTGTGGTGCTAAAGGCAGTATGGGTCAGGGAAGAAGAGGGCCCAGGCCTTCCTCAGTTTTCCTTGTGCTACACTCCTTTCTGTATATCTTACATCTCCACAGAAGAATCCACAGGAACATTCATTATCTTCCATTTTTCGTGTTAATTTGAATTGGTCTTGAATTCAAAAGGCATGGATTCCCAGATTCTAAATCAGCCACTTGGAGGCATTTAGTTGAGTGATTATGGGCAGATTATCCATTCTGAGCCTGTGAGATGAAGAAAATCTTTATCATGCTACCTGAGAGGCAGTGGGGCTTGGTGTTTAAAGAGCTAATCTTGAAGCCACAAGGACTTGAGTTCAAATTCCACTTTAGACACTTTCATGACCCTGGGCAAGTTAAGTACATAGAGAAGATATTAGTATAAATTACTAGAAGGAGATTCCTCTATTAATGGGATCTGTAGTCTAGTTTCTAGTTCCTGCCTAGACTACTTTCATGTTGAGAGAGAGAATATGAGAATATTATATAAAAAGGCAAGTCTTCATTTTTATCAAATCCAATTTCCCTTTCACTGTAGGAATTCTGACAATTCCTCAGGCAGCTTTTGCTTCACCACTTAAATTGGTTAAAAAGTTCACTATTACTGGAGAAAATAAACCAGTTCTCTTGTGGGCAGATCTCACTGGGATAAAGTTTGTTCTTATATTGAGCCCTTCTGACATATTGAAAAATGGGCTTGAGGTGGCTAGGTGATCTGCCTCAGTGACAGAGCTTGGGGCTGGCCCCTGGATCTCCTTCCCCTCCCCCAGGCTAGGCCCAGTACTTGTTTTGGTATCTTCTTACATTGAGACAGTCTCTTTCAGACTCAGGTGGGAAGTTCAGGATGACAGCCCAATTTGCTGGTGGGAATTAGGAGCCTGGAAGCATAATTTTGGCTCCCCCCCCCCCCCCCAGTGTTTGGCTTCTTTGTGTTGGGGATGGAGAGAGTATCATTTCAGCCCTCCCTTCACTTTGTGGAAGCAAATTCAGGTTTAACACAAAAAATAATATGGTAAAAACATTCATTAACTCAATAGGTATTTGCTGAACACTTATGTTCTCATCTCTCTGTTACCTTCTTTGATAAAGAAAACAAGGTGGGGGGGAATGCATTATTCCAGGCTGAGTTTAAAATGTACTTGAATTCTAACAACCACCCAGTCTATCTATAAGATGCTTTGTCTTTTCCAGAGTTCTTTCCCATCCTGTGTCTCATCTAGTCTTTTTGGCAGTCAGGGTTAAAAATGAAAGACTAAAAAAGGAAAGAAGCATGTTTTAAGTACCTACTCTAAGCCAGGCACTTTGTTAAGCACTTTGCCCTTTGCAGTTAGTGCTGTTATTATTTATTATCCCCATTTTATAGTTGAGGAAGCTGAGGTAAATAGGGTTAAATGAATTATTTGTCCAGGGTCACACAGCTAGGACAAGCCCAAGGCTAGATTTAAACTCAGGTCTTATCTTATCTACTGTGCCTCCTAGATAGCTGTTCTGATAGATTTTTTTTAATCTTAACATTTATATAGTATTTATATAGTATGTTAATATCGACAGAATTATGCATAATCATTTTATTATATTTTCATAATAACCATGTAAGATAGGTGCCATTATTTTCTCCACCTACCTTGCCTGTGCCTTTATTTTCTCATCTATAAAATCAGGAAGTTGTGTTAATTGATCTTCCAGTCCTTTCTAGCGCTGAAACTGTGATAGAATTTAAACTCTTAGAAGTCAGGGATTATTACTTTTTTATTTTTTATGGTTTTGGTATCCTAATGCAATGCCCAGCAAGTGCTTAATAAAAGCTTATTAGTTAATTGATTGGTACAGTGAATGACTCTTCAGGGTTCAAATATCTAGTAAACATCTACAGTATTTGAAGCTTGGTCTTCCTGACCCACTCCAATCATTCACTATGTGCTTATTGAAAAATTTAGGATACAGATACATATAACCCCTCTGAGGGGCTAGTCCTATTCAGTCCAATACATTTATTAGGGATTAAGGTACTCTGCTTAAAGTTCTAGGAATGCAAATATACAACAAATTATTCTACTTATAAATTGGAGTCAGAAATAGGGGTGAACCATGATTTACCCCTACTGAGAAGTTTGGATCCTCTATGAGACTATGAAATTCTTGGCTATCTGAAAATTTGTGAGATAGAAAATGTCTTGACTGGTGATGATGGCTGGGTAATGTTGAAGGCTCAGTCTCAAACTCATTTCCTGAAGCTACAAGCCCTGATATGATGACTGTCAGGCACCAGTGCTTTTTAATGACAATTTTCTGACCAGTTGCTATTTGAGCAGTCTATTTCTTTTTAAAATTAAAAAATATATTATTATAAAAATTTTAAACTATTTTAAATTTTTAAAAATTCTTTTTTTCCCTTGCTTCCACCAGCTTCTCTAGGTTAAAAGAAAAACAAAGCCCTTTCTTTAAATAGTATTTTATTTTTTCCCCAATACATGTAAAGATAGTTTTCAACATTTCATTTTTGTAAAACTTTTGTGTTCCAAATTTTTCTCCATCTCCTTTATTTCTGTCCTCCACAAGACAGTGACACAGGTTAAATATACGCAATTCTTTTAAATATATTTCCATATTTGTCATGTCGTCCAAGAAAAAGCAGATCAAAAGGAGAAAAAACACAAGAAAGAAAAAAAAAACAAGCAAACAAAGAATAGCAACAAAAGGCGAAAACATTTTATGCTTTGTTCCACATTCAGCCTCTACAATTCTCTCTTTGGATATGGATAGCATTTTCCATCCCAAGTCTATTGAAATTGCCTTGAATCACCTCATTGTTGAAAAGAGCCAAGTTTATCACAGTTGATCACATAATCTTGTTGTTGTGTACAGTGTTCTCTTTGTTCTGCTCCCTTCAGTCAGCATCAGTTCATGTAAGTCTTTCCAGACTTTTCTGAAATCATTGTGCTCATCATTTCTTATAGAACAATAAAATTCCATTACATTCATATACCATAAATTATCCAGCCATTTCTCAACTGATGGACACCCATTCCATTTTCAGTTTCTTGCCACCACAAAAAGAGCTGCTGCAAACATTTTTGCATATGTGGGTTCTTTTCCCTCTTTTATGATCTCTTTAGGATAGAAACCCAGTAGAGACACTGCTGGATCAAAGGGTATGCACAGTTAGAAAGCTCTTTGGACGTAGTTCCAAATTGCTCTCCAGAATGGTTGGATCACTAACAATACATTAGTGTCCTAGTTTTTCCACATCCCCTCCAACATTGATGATTATCTTTTCTTGTCATATTAACCAAGCTGAGAGGTGGGAAGGATATTTCAGAATTGTCTTAACTTGCATTTCTCTAATCAATAGTGATAGAGCATTTTTTCATGACTAAAAATGGTTTTAATTTCTTCATCTGAAAATTGTTCACATCCTTTGACCATTTATCAAATTGGGGAATGGCTTGTATTATAAATTTGAGTCAGTTCTCTATATATTTTTTAGAAATGAGGCTTTTATCAAAAACATTGGCTGTAAAAAAGAAATCCCCCCCAGCTTTCTGTTTCTTTTCTAATTTTGATTGCATTGACTTTAAAACAAAACCCTTTTAAGAAATATTTGTCTACAAGCAAAACAGGTTCATATATTGTCCATGTACAAAAAGGTATGCCACATGCTGCTACTTCAATTTATCACCTGTCTGTCATGAGGTGTAAGAACCTTAATTCAAGATCATTCTTCTGGAATCATGGTTGATCATTTGCATTAATCAGAGTCCTTAAATCTCTCAAGACTATTTGTTTTTGCAGTGTGTTCTGCTTATTTCATTCTGCATCAATTCATACAAATCTTATAATTCATAAAAAAATTTTTCCAATCTTCTCAGAACCCATCCTGTTTATTATTTCCTGTAATGCAATACTATTATATTGCAGTCACATATCATAATTTGTTTGATCTGGTTCTTTAGCACCTCAAAAGAGCCACTATGTATTTTTTGTATATATACTTGGGATTATTTTTCTCTTATATTGATTTGGGGACATACCTAGCCATGGTATCAGTGAGTGAAAGCCCAATTTTTAAAATTGTGATTTCTAACCTCAGATGTGGGGGGTTGCAAAATTATGATTTTAGATCAGTAAATGTTTGATTTGTATAACTATTTTATATACCCATATACTCTGGTCATGTAAAAATTTCTCAGATGAAAAGGAAAAAATTTAGAGAAAGTTTAGGAAGCCTTGGGTCAAGGGACATGCATATAGTTTAATGACAATTTAGTGATTTTTAGGATGTAATTCCAAATTACTTTCCAGAATGGGTATCCCATTTCATAGCTCTTTGATTCTTTTTTCATAAAGCCCCTCCAACATTTGTCATTCCTCCCCCGCCCTTTTTTTTGAACCAATGAGTGAGTGTGAAATAGAAACTCGGTGTAATTCAAAGTTTTCTTAAGTATAAGTGATTTGGAACAATTTTTCATGTCTGTTGACAGCTCAGATGTTCTCCTTTAAGAATTACCTGTTCATATTCTTTGACCATCAGTTGAGGAATGACTCTTATTATAAGTTTTTGAAGTGATACAAATTTATCAGAGAAATTTTGAGCGCTCTTTTTCAGAGTTCTTTGTGTTAAATCCTAAATCTTATAAGTAAGACCTTTAAGATCTAGTGTAAAGAATATACAGATATGGGAAAGATCCATAGCTCTTTAGGGAATTCCAAATTTGAGAGCTTTTTCTACTCAAGAAAACATTTATAACTTTAAGCAAACTTCTTGGATATTAATAATCACTCATATGTCATAAGAAAAGGTTAAGCCCTAGAGAGTTTCTTGAGGCATTGAGAGAAATTAAATGACTTGGTCATTATCATATAATCTACTAAGTATTAGGAAACTTGAACTCGGAATGTTTATGATTTCAACTCTGCAGTGTATCCACCAGTTCCCATACTGCATTTTGAGTAAAGAAATTACATAGAAAAATTCTGACTTCAGCACAATTTGGATGTAGTAGCTTTTCTTGGAAGAACCTGCACCCTGTGGTGGGGTGTAGATTATCATAGGGGAGAGGGAATCATGTCTTAATCTGGAGCAGTCCAGTTCTACAGCTTTTTTTGATGGCTCTGTGTGGTACAGTTTTTTCAAAGAGAAACCATTGCCCTTGGGAATGAGGGGCATTAGTCTTGCTCAAAAAGGGTTCTTTCCTAATTAAAAGAAACATCTCATTATTGTGATATATAAAAGGCAAGTTTTTCTGCTATCAGAATTGTGGCTGGTATTGAGGTTGTATTCTAAGAAGGTCGTGGCTGATCCTGAGATTTTTCTGATTTGTTTTTTTTTCTGTTACTCCTCCCAATCCCTTCTTTGAATGTGAAAGTCTAACTGATTTAACTTCTTAGTTAACTGTGGGCAGTTTTGTGTCTAATTTTGAGGCAGAGGGTACTTGTAATCAAACTTTGTGACTCAGGGAATGGCAACCCCCCCAGGTGCAGTTTGAACCTGGAAAACAAAATGGTTACGAAAAAGGCCAAAAAAAAAAAAAAAAAAAAAGAAAGAAAGACATGAGGCATTCTTCAAATTGGAGCATATTATTTCTTCAAAGTTTGTAAGTCAGCTCCTTTGAGCCCTGTTTCTTATAGAAACTGTTCCCAGGCCAGTCCACAAAAGCTTATTTAACTTTGAATTAAACTGAACTACAAATTGAATAGTATTAGTGGAAGTTCTGGGCCTGTATGGCAAGCAGGGAAAGAGACCACAAGTTGGTACAGTAGGTAAAAGCTTTGCACTTGGGAGTCAGGAAGATCTGAGTTCAAATGTGGCCAATTATTTACTAGTTGTGTTATTCTTGGGCAAGTTACTTTTCTCCCTCAGCCTCAGTTTCCTCATCTGTTAGGATAAAATGAAAGAATATTTGTGAAGCACTTTGCAAACCTTAAAGTGTTTTCTAAATTAGGGCTAATGTAAGGAGGGTTAGACTACCCTGGCCTTAGGCAAAATTTTGAAACCGGACAATCTTCTTTCTCTTGAATGCTCCTCCAATCCTTTCTTTGTCCCTTTCTTGTCTCCTGGGGTCTTGTTCTTCAGCCCCAGATAACTTCCCTCTCCCTCCAGCCAAACCTTTTGCTCCTTTCCTTCCTCACTTGACTGGCTGTTAAGATGAAAGCAGTCTGAAGTAATTCACACTGATGAGAAAGAGAAGCTAGTTACCCCCAAATGAATCTCTCATTAGTGCAATTTCAGGCATTGTGACAAAATGAAGTGTGAACATATTTAGTCTCCTGTATGAGAAGCTGTTTTTTAGTTGTGGGGACCAGGGCTGTTCTGGTGAAGAATCTGTCCCTGAGCTGTCCCCACTTTTTCACAGTTTTTTTTTCATTTTTTCATTTATGAACCCACTGATTCTTTTACAAAGTACTAAATGTTTATGTTCTTAATCACCTAATGGAAGTTCCAACAAAAAATAGACATGGGGAAGTATTTTATGAGTGGCTCCCACACAGGGCTGTCTATAAGGTTTAAGGGAGGAAGAGAAAAGAGGACTACTTTTGTTTCTTTTTGGCACTTCTTCCCTCAAAGAGCAATAATAGCATATAGGGAATTAGTAGGAATGAGTTTGGGATTTTCCCTTCCTTCTTCTCATGCCCTCTCCGTGGGACAAGTTTGCCTGGGCTTGAGCATTTGAGTCAGAATAGTCCCACTAAGGCATAGTGGGTGACTTGGGGAGGTATAGTTCCAGCCATGACTAATGAAAGGAAACTATATAACACAGAGGAGATCCAAGAAAGTAGACCATTGGTGACAAGTGGGAGTGTCCTAAAGAAAAAACATTGTCAGAGGTGTCTGGTATCAGGCAACCAAAGTCCAAGTAGATAGATTCAGGGAGATCTGTTAGCAGATGGCAAGGAGATTGAGATTCAGGGGACAGAATTTCATTCTCCTTCTAAAACTTAGCAAAGGCTTCAGTATTAGAACTCTAATCAGTGGATAAGTATTTATTAAGAGTCTTACTGTGTCCCAGGCCCAGGTGGGTGCTGGGGATACCGAAGCAGAAATGAAAAAATCTCTACCCTGAAAAAGCTCATATTTTATATGGTGTGGGGAGGGGATATCCAGTTGGTACATATACAGATATATATACAAGATAGATCCAAAATAATTTTGGAGAAGGAGGGAGATCTCTAGAGCTGTAGGGAGGGATCTGGAAAGGTTTCATGGAGAGGTACTTTCTGAGCTGAGCCTCAAAGAGAACTAGGGAATCAGGGGTAGTGGGTTCTAAATAGGGGTCCAGTGTACAAGGGCAGCAAGGAGACGCAGTGGATAGAATGTGGGCACTGGAATCAGGAGGACCTGAGTTCAAATCTGTAGCCATACACTTATTAACTGTGTGACTCTGTGAAGTCACTCAGTTTTCTCATCTATAAAGTGAGCTGGAGAAGGAAATGGCAAACCATTCCCTGTACCTTAGCCAAGAAAAGCCAAATGGGATTATAAAGAGTCAGTCATGGCTGAAATGACTCAACAGTATAAGAGCAAATTATATTGCAAATGGGTTACAGCATAAGGTGCTGGATCACAAAGATCCAGTCCAGTGGCCCAGAACCAGAATACAAAGTCTACAAGGCTGTTTAGAAGTTAATCTTTGCTTTCATGGAGTCCTTATCTCTCCACTGCCTGAGACTTGATTGATCCCAGAGCCTAGCCTATAGGTGGGAGCAAGAGGGCTACCAGAGAAGGAAGCAAGGATGATCTTAAAAGTTTTCTTATCAATTAAAGGGGAGATAGAACTGTCTGTTTATACTGCCCATCTTCCTTCCTAAAGAGAGGCTCCCATTTTAGCTTCTAGATAGAGACAACTCGATTCAAAATTTTCAGTCTCTCTAATCAGTAGCTGTGCAAAAATCTCCATTTAGCTCCTATGATATCACTTACAATGGATCCCCATTGCCTCTGGGATCAAGTAACATTCAAGGCCCCAAAGGACTCTAAACTCATCTGCCACTGCCATCCTCATCTCCATCTCCATCCCTCCAAGTAGTCAGGTGCCTCATGCCCTTTCACACACAGACCATGTTTATCCCTGCCTCCTGGCTTTTACTTACACTGATCTTTACATACTTAAAAGACTTTCTTCCTTTCTCTCTGCCTAAGGATTCTCATAGAGAGAGTTTACTTGTTTCTGAAGTACAGATCCAGAAACAAGTAGTAGTGTGCATAGAACTATGTACTGGAAATCCTGAATTCAAGTCCCACCCAGATAGTTCATACTGAATAGCAGTGTGATTCTGGGCAAGTAACTTAGCTTCATTTGCTTCACTTTCATCAACTGAGCAAATATCACCTACCTCCCAGGGCTGTTGTAAGGATAAAATGAGAAAATATTTACAGTGTTAAAGCTCTACAAAAATGCTACTTGTTATTATGGCTGCAAAGTGGCAGATTTCAGCTTGATATTAGGAAAAAACAAACAAATTTCCTAATGGTTATAGTCCAAAATATCGAAAGATCTGTGATTTCATTAACATGGATATATCCCTTAACTATACAGAGTACTTATCTTCATGCTTGCTTGTTCTGGGAGACTTGTCTTTGCCTTCTCAGAAATTTGTCCCAGAGGGGCCAAAGTGCTGAAAGGCTTCCCCACATCCTCTTGACAATTTGAACAGGCCTGCCTCCTCAGTAGCAGAGTCTTTCGTAATAGAGGTCTGCAAGATATTAGTGGTTGGCCCCTCTGTCAAAATGTGTGTGAGGGCCTGGGATATGGGCCAAATTCTCCTAGGATTGGACAGGTACAGATGGGTGACCCTCTGCATCATTGGAAAGCACGTATGAGATTACAGATCTGTTTGGAGTACAACTCTTAGGGTATTTCCCCTTAAATCAATTTGAAATTTACCTCTCAACATCTATTGCTCATTGTTTCTGATTCAGCCTTCTTTGATAAAAGAAAGAGACAGCGAGGAGGGAATGTTAGTGTTCTAGAGGGAATTCCTGTTCATACATACCACTTGGACTGGATAATCCTTGGGTCCTCTCCAACCTAGAGACTCTGTTAATAGTTTTCTAGCATCTAAATCATGTTCTGCTTCTTGCCAGAGACTGGCTATTCTGGATCTTTTTGTTCTATGACCTCCTGGAACATACAGGATAATTCCCTTTGGTACTTAATCACATACTGCTTTAAACCTCACATATACAGGTCATTGTGAGAAAAACATTCTATATAACTTAAAGGACAGTAGAATTGTCATGAGATTGTTGATAGCTGATATCTAACATCTTTTTGCTCTAAATAAAATCTGATACTATTATCGTTGAGCATGTTGTAAAGGTAGTGTCGTCTACTGTAAAGAGCATTGAATTGAGAGTTTGAAGATCTGGATTCAAATCTCATTTCACTAACTTTCCTAGGCCTTTGTTTGCTGTAAAATGAGAAGATCAGATCAAATGGCTTCTAAGATCTTTTTTAGCCCTAACTCTAAGATTTGGTCACTCTCAAAAAAAAAAAAAATCCAGTTTCTTTAAGAGCAAGTTCTTTGTATATTCTACTTCCCCAAGTTCAATACAATGGCTATGCTAACTTTCAGTCTGTAAGTAAAAGAAAGACATAAGCTATTAACTTGGGGACAGAGGTCTCTTTCTTTGTACTGTGCAGTCTCATTGTGACTGACTTCTCCTGATGGCACATTTGTTATTTGGAGAATGACTATGGGAAAAGGCTTTTGCCTTGCTAAGAATGGAGGCAGAATATTACTGCTTTCTGTCCATCTCCACACTCACCTGTAATCAAGGGTAATGATCAGACTTAGGCAGTTAACTTGGAATGTCCTAGAAGATCATAGATTAGAGATAGAAGGGGTCGTAGAGATGATGATTCAGTTCAGCTCCCTAATTTTGCAGAAAAGAAAGCTGAGGTCCAGAGTAGCTGGTGACTCTCCCAATGTCATTATTAGATCATAAGTAGCAAGGCTCAGTTCTCTTTTCATTAAACCATGCAGACTCTACAAAATACAACATAATTGGGAGCACTGGAACAATAACACCTTGTAAGAACCAGGGAATGCCTCCTATAAGGGATGGCACTTAAAATGAACTTTGAAGGCTGTGAGGTCTCTGCAAGAGATTTAAATGAGGAGGGTTTTATGAAATATAGACAAATAACTATGTAACATGGCAGATGGAGAAGAGCAAAGGAGGTGTTGACTTTGATCCTGGTAGGAAGGGGATGGTGTTCATGAAACATTTGTGGAGGTTCACAAAGTCAAATTGAGAACTAAAAAAGAATTTTTGGAGGTCAGTTACTACAATTCCCCCATTTTGTAGCTGAGGAATTGAAGTCCTAAGTCACCCAGAGGTGGTATGCTCCAGAACTAGACCCTTAATTGAGATGCCCAGACTCCTAATCTGATGTTTGTTTCAGTGTACTAACTATATCTGAGCTGGGCTGTGAATGCAAGAGAAGTATTTCAATCTTCAGAGATTGCCACCCTTGCCCCCTGCCCCCAAGAGAGACTGCTGCTGACAGGAATTTGTAACTTCTTGTTTGACAGGTATAAAGAAAATAGTTGAAATAAAGCTTGAAAAGTGAGGTAAATTGAAGTCAGATTGTGAGTGGCTTTGCACACCATATTGAGATGTTAATGTTTTATCCTAAAATAATTGGAAGGATTTTTTTGATTTTGTTTTTTGAGGGAGAGTATATATATATATATATATATATATATATATAT